>JAJPUD010018442.1:0-27817 GCA_023553655.1 Myrmecobius fasciatus | reverse complement strand
CACACACATACACATCCCATTCACATAAAAAGTTACAATTTGCTAGCTGTATATACATACATATATATGTATGTATGTACATATATACATATATATATCTACATATATATAATGTGTGTATGTGTGTGTGTGTGTAGTATTGTTTTCTATGGTACTTTTTAGCAAGATATCGTTTATTTCATTATCTCTTTTAGGTAGATCTATGTTTCCTTTTGTTTCATCTGACATCAGGATTACTACCCTTGATTTTTTTAAACTTAAGCTATAGCATAATTTATTCTGCTTCAAATGAGTTTCTTGTAAACAATATATTACAGGACTTTGCTTTTTAATCCACTCGGCACTTTATTTACATTTTCTGGGAGAATTCATCCCATTCACATAAAAAGTTACAATTTGCTAGCTGTGTATTTCCCTTCATATTCATTTTTTCCCTGTCAATATTTTTTCTATTTTACCTTTTCCCACCTAACTAGTATTTTGCTTCTGACCACTACCTTCCTCAATCTGCCATTCCTTCTGATTTATGCCCTGCCTTTTCCTTACAATGTCTCTGTAGGATAAAATAAATGTTGCTCATTGGCCCAACATCATATCTCCTCCTTTTCTGTAACAGCTCTTTTTTCTCATTTTAATGTGAAATAATTTATAAATACTTCATCTTCCTTCCTTCTGCACTCAGTGAAGTTGTCTTGCTCATGCCTTAACTTTTTATGATGCCCTTTAATTCATCCTGCACTTGTAACATCTAGTTATATTTCTTTTATATGCACTGTTAGTGATATGTTTTAGTAATTACAAGTATCATTCTCCAATGTAAGAATGTAAGCAGTTTAGTGCCATAAAAATCTTTGGTTTTTTTTCTTTATATATTTGTTTGTTTTTGCCATTTTTGTTATCTATGTGTGTTTCTCTTGGGTCTTAATATTAGAGGTTGAATTTTCGGTTTAGTTTTGGTCTTCTCCTTATGAAAGTTTGAAATATTTCTATTTCATAGAACAACCATTTTCCCCTTAAAGCATTATCCTTAATTTCACTGAGTTGAAAAATCAGACCAAAGGGAAAAAACATGGTAGAGATAAAAAAAAAAAAAAAAAAAAAAACAGAAAAAAAAGAAGTGAGCATAGCATGTGTTGATTTACATTTCGCAACTCTACCAGCAATGCATTAGTATTCAAGTTTTCCTACATTCCTTCCACTATTTATCATTATCTTTTCCTGTTATCCTGACCAATCTGAAAGGTGTGAGGTGGTACCTCAGATTTGTTTTAATTTGCATTTCTCCAATCAATAGTTACTTAGAGCATTTTATTCATACAACTATAGATGGCTTTAATTTCTTTATTTGAAAATTTTCTGTTCATATCTTTTGACCATTTATGAATTGGACAATGACTTGTATTCTTAAAATTTTGACACAGTTCTTTATGTATTTTAAAAATGAGACTTTTATCAGAAATACTAGCTGTAAAGATTTTATACCTGTTTTGTACTTACCTTTTATGCTATTTCTGCTGGTTTTTCTTGTGCAAAACTTTTTTTTTAATTTAATGTAATCTAAGTTGTCCATTTTGCTTTTCATAATGCTCTTTAGTTCTTCTTTGGTCATAAATTCATCCCTTCTCCAAAGTTCTGACAGATTTGCAGTGTGATTGCTATGGTACTGAATAAGTAGTCCAGCTTGTCAGAATTATTATTTTTATTATATTAGCTCAGCCTACCCATGAACAATTGTTTTTTTTCCATTATTTGGATCTGAATTTATCTGTGTGAAAAGAATTTATAATTATGTTCATATAATTCTTGGTTTTGCCTTGGCAGGTAGACCATCAGGTATTTTATTTTGTCTACAGTAATTTTAAATGGAATTTCTGTTTCTGTCTCTTGCTGCTGGTTTTTTTTTCAGTAAAAACCCACACAAATCATGGGCCTTACTATATTTTACTTTGAAAAAACTCTTAATTGTTTCCATTAGGCTTTTGAAAATTTTTCTGGGATTCTCAAATTATATCTTCATATCATCTTCAAAGAGTTGCAGTTTTATTTCTTCATTGCCTATTCTAAATCCTTCAATTGCTTTTCCTTTCCTTATTGGGAAAGCAAACAATTTTAGAATCATCCTGGTGATAATGGACATCCTTGTTTCATCTCTGACCTTACTGGGAATGAATTCACCTCTTCTTATTACAAATAATGGTTGTTATTGTTTTTAGATAGATACTGGATATTATTTTGAGGAAAATTGCCTTTATCCCCACAGTCTTTAATGTTTTTAGAAATGGGTGCTATATTTTATCAAAAGATTTTTCTCCATCTATTGAGACTATTATGATTTCTGTTGGTTTTGTTATTTATAAGATCAGTTATGATAATAATTTTCCTGATATTGAACCACCTTTGCATTCCTGCTATAAGTCCTTTTTAATCATAGTGAATTATCCTACTGATAAATTGCTGTAATCTTTTTGCTAATATTTTATTTAAAATTTACATCAATATTTATTAGGGAGATTGGTCTGTAATTTTTGCTCTCTGTTTTGGCTCTTCCTGATTTAGGTAACAATGCCATATTTGTGTCATAGAAAGAATCTGACATTACTGCTTTTCACCTATTTTTCCAAATAATTTTACATAGTATTGGAATTACTTCTTTTTTAAAAGTTTGGTAGAATTCACTTATGAATCCATCTGGCCATGGAGATTGTTTTCTTAGGGAATTCATTAATGGCTTGATCAATCTCTTTATAAGCTGGAACTATTTAAATAATTTATTTTCTCTTCTGTTAATCTGGGCAAATTCTATTTTTCTAAATATTCATCCATTTTAGCTAGATTGTCAGACTTGCTGCTATACGACTGGGTAAAGTAGCACCTAATTCTTCCTTTAATTTCTTTTTCATTGCTGGCAAGTTCATTTTTTTATTTTTGATGCTGGTAATTTTTTTTCTTTCCTTTTTTTCTGATAGTTAACTAAAAATTTATGTTTTCTTGTTTTTTTTATTAAAACCAATCCTAAGTTTTTTTTATTACTTAAATTTTTTTTAGATTCAATTGTGTTAATTTCTTATTTGAGTTTCAGATTTTCTAATTTGTCATTTAATTGGATATTCTCAATGTGTTCTTTTTCTAGCTTTTTTTGTGGCATGCCAAATTTATTGGTCTCCTCTTTCTCTATTTTATTCATGTGGCTACTTGGAGATATAAAATTTCCCTGAAGAATTTCTTTGGCTGCATCACAATCGGTTTTGGTATCTGGTCTCATTATTTTCATTCTCTTGGATGAAATTATGGATTGTTTGGGTGATATGTTGTTTGACCCACTCATTCTTTAGAAGCAGATTATATCATTTCCAATTGTTTTTAGTGTATCTTTACCTGTCCTTTATTGAATATAATTTTTATTATGTTATGGTCTGAAAAGATAGCATTTACTATTTCTACCTTTCTACATTTGATTGTGAGGTTTTTATGGACTAATACATGGTCAATTTTTGTGTAGGTTCTATGTACTGTTGAAAAAAAAAAAGTAATCCTTTCTTTCCTTATTCAATTTTCTCCAGACGTCTATCATATCTAGGTTTCCTAGGATCCCATTAACTTCTCTAGTTTCTTTCTTGTTTATTTTGTGATTAGATTTGTCTAATTCTTAGATTGAGAAGGTTGATACTCTCCACTAGTATAGATTTGCAGTCTATTTCTTTCTGTAACTTGCTTAAAATATTCTTTAGGAATTTGGTGGTTTTGCCTTTGGTGCATACACATTTAATATCCTTATTACTTCATTGTTTAAGATATGCTTTATCAAAATATACTTTCCTTCCTTATCTCTTTTCATGAGATCTATTTTTATTTTTGCTTTATCTGAGATCTGAATTTTAGCCATACTATTTTTACTTCAGCTGAAGTGTAAACCTTTATTTTTACCTTTACTCTGTTTGCATCTTCCTGTCAAATGTTTCTTGTAAACAACATATTGTAGGATTCTCTTTTTTATTCCACTCTGCTATTCACTTCCCTCTTATGGAAAAGTTCATCCCATTCACATTCACACTTATGATTACCATCTCTGTATTTTCCTCCATCTTATTTTCTCCCCTGTATATACTTTTGTTCTCTTTCCACCCTGTCCTTAATTCTGTTTTTTTTCCTACCTCACCCACTCCTTTATCTCCTACTACCCCTCCCCCTTCTCTTACTAGTATTTTTTCACCCACTCTATCCACTACCTTATCTTTTATTACTTCTTTCCTAATTCTCTTACATTTTCCCTAATGTTTCTGCCTTCCCTTATATTCTGTCCCTCCCTTCTCTTTCCTTTTTCTCCTCCTACTTCTTTATAGGTTTAGATAAAATTCTATACTCAACTAAACTATTAAGTTATTCCCTCTTAAAGTCAAAACTGATGAGATCAAACATCAGACAATGCTCTTCTACTCCCTTCTTTCCCTGGATTTTAGTAGATCTTTTGCACTTCTTCCTGTGAACTGTTTGTACCATTATACCTCTGTCCCCTCTTCTCTTTTTTCCATTAAAGACATTTTTTACCCTTTATTGTCTTTTTCTCTGATGTTATCACATCCATGTCCATTACCAACCAAACCCTCAGTCCATTTGATGCACTAGTCTGTCTGCCCTAATGACAGACACAGTTCTCAAGAGTTATAGACATCTTTTTCCCATCTAGGGATGTAAACAATTTAACCTTTAAATAATATGTATTTTCTGTTGTTTACCTTTCTATCCTTCTCTTGAGTCCTGTGTTTGTAGAAAAATTTTATGTTTAGTTCTGCTTTTTTTTTTCAATAGAAATGATTGATGGTTTCTTACTTCCCTGAAGCTCCATATAATCCCATGGAAGATGAGTCTAAGTTTCAAAGGGTACTTAATTATTGGTTGTAGCTCTAGGTTCTTTGCCTTCTGGAATATGATATTCCAGGCCCTCTCATCATGCCAGATTCTAAGTCATCTTGATTCTTGCTCCTTGATATTTGAATTGCTTTTTTTTGGCAGCTTGTAGCATTTTTTTGAGATTGCATTTCTGGAGTTTTGCAATAATGTTCCTTGAGGTTTTCCTTGTGGGATCTCTTTTGGAAGGTAATCAATGGATTCTTTCAGTGAAGAATGTTTCTATAATATTGGAGCAGTTTTCCTTAAGGATCTCTTGTAGAATGATATTCAGGCTCTTTTTTAGTCATGGACTTCAGGTAGGCGAATAATTTTTAGACTGTCTCTTATGGAACTATTTTCCAGTTCAGGTATTTTTTCCCAAAGAGATATTTCACATTTTCATCCATTTGTTCATTCATTTTAGTTTGTTTCACTGATTCTTGCTGTTTCACAGAGTCATCAGTTTCTATTTTTCCTATTATAGTTTTTAATGTGTGATTTTTTCACGTTAGCTTTAGTATCTCTTTTTTCCATTTGATTAGTGCTACTTTTTAAAGAGTTGTTTTCTTCAGACAAATTTTTCCCTGGCTATGTACTTGGTGCTGTATTGAAGTTGCCTTAATGTCAACTGAGTTATCCTGAAAAGTGTTCCAAATAATTGTAAATAATATCTCAATATGAATTCTGCAGCAGCAGAATCCACAAAAGGGTGGGGTGAAACAATTTTCTAGCCCAAGATAGCTTAGAAAACTGGGAGAAAAATTATCATATTGGGATAAGAGTACAGGGCAAGCTTAGGACATACCCCTACAAGCCAGCAATAGGTATTGGGGTGGATTAATTGGTATGATGGTAGTAGGTATGACTCTAAAGCCAGCACCTGAGCTTGACTTAAGAAGGTGCTGGCTTTAGAGTCATACCTACTACCATCATGTCACAATGGATGATGACTCTTATCTGCATTTACAGAACTAGTTATATCTGCTGATACTAATTATCTTCTCTGCATTAAACTTCACACTTGAACTATTTTAGTGCTTTCAAATTTCTTTAGCTTCCCTTTCTCCTTTGCGTCACAATCTTGACCTCAGTTTTTATTCTCCATTTCCTCAATAGCTTTTTTTTATTATGCATTTTTTCTAAGATTATTTATTCCTCCTGTCTAAGAACTTTTGATTCTATCTAAGAAGATGAATGTAGAAAACCTAAAAAGTTCATATATGTTTTATTGGCTTGTTGAGGAAAGGGATCAATTTACACTCAACACTCACATTAATTGAGCATCTCTAGACAAAAGAAAAACAGCACAAACATTGGAGTTAACAGAATGTTTCTCTGAGTTTCTGTGGTTCCCAGTATGTTGAGTTAGGACTGGGGTTCTCTAATAGAATTATATTCATTAGAACTCCTCTGTGAGCTTCCATCACTATAAGGTAGTAGGGCAATTATCCCTAGTTGGTTGCTGAAAAATATGCAGTTGGAAAAATTCCCCTTAATTAATTCATATAATGTGCCAAGACCTTCTAGTTTGCTCAGTTGTGAGCTTTGAAATGGAATTTGGACCCAAAATTTTACCTTGCATGCTTGCTCAGCCAGGTATATCCCTAATCAATTATGATACATAACTAAAAAGCAATCAGGCAGTCATTAAGTCAATAATCATATTAAGTACCTACTATGTGTCAGGAACTATCATACACATTGAGGATATAAAGAAAGATGAAAAAGAATTCCTGCTCCTGATTAACTCAGAAGAGGAACATCTTTTAACAAGTCAACAAGCATTTTTTAACTGCTAATTACATTCTAGGAATTTTTCTAATCAATGGGAATAAGAAGACAAAAACAAAAATATCTAATTTCCTCAAAAAGAGAATAATTGGGAAAGTGATTTAATTGAAATCAAGAGAAAATCAATTTATATATTTCAATGACATTAACTTGTTATGTAGTAGATCACTAACTTCTCTAAACTTCAATATCATTGTCCATAAAATTTCATTAATACAATTTATTGGGGGGTGGAGCCAAAATGGGGGAGAACAGGCAGGACTTTCTGTTACCTCCTCTAACCTTCCCTCAAACAACAGCAGATTAAGCCTCTAAACTCGTTTGGATGTAAAAAAAATATCAACAAATATTTGCAGTACAACACATTTCTAGAAGAAGATACCTTGGAAGAGCTTTAGAACATGTCTGCCTCAAACTGGCAGGGGGAGTGATCTGCCAAATACAGACAGCAGCACAGGGAAACCAGGGCAGGGAGCAGGAGTGGAGGTCTTTGCTTCCATGTACCTGGGGGTCTTCTGTGGGCCTCTTGGTCAATCTGTCCTAATTGTAAGCAGGTGGTTTGGAATATCTGCCTTTTGGGGGGGGGGGTAGATTGTGAACCACTGAACCCAGGAAGAGCACTGGATTTAGCTGCCATTACACAACACCCTAAATCAATCTATCAATCAATCAGCAGAACTGCCCAGCACCTGAAATCAATCAATCAGCAGAATTGCCCCAGGACAAATTAAGGCAGCTGTCACTCCTTTGCCTTGAACAGACCTCAAGCCTTAAAAATGAATAAAAAACCAAAAAGAACTCTCACCATAGACAGCTTCTATGAAGAGATAGAAGAACAGATCTCAAATCCTGAGTTCCCTAAAGGTAAAGCAACTCCAGAAAAAGCCCCATGAGACATGAGCTGGTCCCAATCTCACAAGGCTTTCTTTGAAGATTGCATAAAGTATCTAAAAAGAGAGTTAGAAGAAAAATGGGGAAATGAAATAATGACATTGAGAGAAGGAATGGAGAAAGCATATAATTCCCTACAAAAGAGATATGAAAAAGACACCAATTCACTGAAAAACACAATTGTTGAATGCAATGAACAAAAAATTCAATTAGTCAATTGCAAAAATTGCTTAAAAAGGTAACTGAAGAAAATAATACACTAAAAATTAGAATTGAAAAATGGAAGTTAATTAATCAGTAAGACTTCAACAATCAAACAAAAACAAAAAAATGAAAAAAATAGAAGAAAATATGAAATATCTCCTAAAAAACAACTGACCTGGAAAACAGATTTAGGAGAGATAATCTAAGGATCATAGGGCTTTTTGATACCCTAAAAGAACATCAGAATAGGTCTGCTTCAATCAGGCAGGGCGGGTGGTGTGCCAAACACAGACACCAGCACAGGGAAACTGGAGCAGGGAGCTGGAGCAGAGATCTTGAATTTCAAGGTCAAGAATTTCAAGGGAATTAATGAAAAAAAAATCTCAAATGAAGGTGGCCTAGCTGTACCAGATCTATAACTATATTATAAAGCAGTGGTCATCAAAATCTTTTAGTACTGGCTAAGAAACAGAGTAGTTGATCAATGGAATAGGTTAGGTTCACAGGACAAAATAATCACTGACTATAGCAATCTAGTGTTTGATAAACCCAAAGACCCCAGTTTTTGGGATAACTCACTATTTGACAAAACCTGCTGGGAAAATTGGAAACTAGTGTAGCAGAAACTAAGCATTGACCTAACAATCTTTAACAAGAGATGATCGAAATGAGTTCATGATCTAGACATAAAGAATGATATTATAAACAAATTAGAAAAACATAGGATTGTGTACCTCTCAGATCTGTGGAAGAGAAAGGAATTTGTGAACAAAGAAGAACTAGAGATCATTATCAATAGCAAAATAGATAACTGTTTATATTAACTTAAAACAATTTGTACAAAACAAAGCGAATGCAGACAAGATTGAAGCAATAAACTGGGAAAACATTTTTACATTCAAAGGTTCTAATAGAAGATTCATTTCTAAAATATGTTGAGAATTAACTCAAATTTATAAGAATTTAAGCCATTCTCCAATTGATAAATGGTCAAAGGATAGGAACAGACAATTTTCAGACGAAGAAATTGAAACTATTTCTACTCATATGAAAAGGTGCTCCAAATCAATACTGATCAGAGAAATACAAATTAAGACAACTCTGAGATGCCACTACACATCTATCAGATTGCCTAAGATGACAAGAAGAGATAATGATGAATGTTGGATGGGATGTGGGAAACCTGGGACACTGATGCATTGCTGGTGGACCTGTGAATAGATCCAATCATTCTGGAGAGCAATAATTTGGAACTATGTTCAAAAAGCTATCAAACTGTGCAATATTTCTATTGGGCCTATATCCCAAAGATTAAACTTAAAGGAGAGAAAGGGACTCATATGTGCAAAAATGTTTGTGGCAGTCCTTTTTGTAGTGGCAAGAAACAAGAAACTGAATGGATGCCCATCAATTGGAGAATGGCTGAATAAATTATGGTATATGAATGTCATGGAATATTATTGTTCAGTAAGAAACGGCCAGCAGGATTATTTCAGAGAGGCCTGGAGAGACTTACATGAACTCATGCTGAGTGAAATGAGCAGGACTACATGATTTAATGCTAAGTGTAATGAGCAGAACCATGATTCATTCTATACGACAAAAAGAAGACTATACAATTTTCAATTCTGATGGACATGGCTGTCTTCAACGATGAGATGATTAAAACCAGTTCCTCTTGTTCAATGATGAAGAAAGCCATATAAAACCCAGACAGAGGTCTGTGGGAACTGAGTATGGAGCACTACATAGCATTTTCATGCTTATTGTTGATGTTTGCTTGCATTTTTTTCTTTCTTGTGTTTTTTTTTCCTTTGTCTTTATAGATCTGATTTTTCTTGTGCTGCAAGATAACTGTGTGTGTGTGTGTGAGTGTGTGTATATATATATATATATATATGATTTATCATATATTATAATATATTGAAGATGTATTAGATTACCTGCTATCTAGGGGAGAGGATGGGGTAAGGAGGAAAAAAATTTGAACAGAAAATTTTACAAAGGCCAATGTTGAAAAATTACTCGTGTTCTGTAAATAGAAATCTTTAAAAAATTAAAAAAATTAAAATTAAAAAAAAATTGCATTAATACATTAGAGTTGATAGGAGGATAAACTGAGATAATTAAAACATCCTATCTAATTCTCTGCTTTAATTATGGAGTGACTAAACCTTGGATGATACCTAAGATTTAATCCACACAAATTCTAGCACCTGGCTCCTTCAAACTTTACTATGTACTTATTTTGTAAATATACATATATCTTTAGTCATTTTTACTAAATGATAATATGTGAGCAGACTGCTACTTTCTCATTGAATGGAAGATCATAATAGAGAAATTTTAAATCAAGAGAAATCCAGATTACATCTGTCATCAATGACTTCCTTGTTTAGTTACATTTATGATGTGCTTGGGAGATTTGTCTTATTTTTTTTAAAGAAGAAGGATCTGATGTTTCACAATCTATAAATTATTCAGTGATTCTAAATGTCAGAGCCTGTGGCCAGCCATGGATTCATTATTTGTTCATCATTAATCATAGCACATTTTTTTTATGCAGACAAGTGACAATCTATAAGGCTCAAAATATGTTCTCTATACAAATAATTAAGAATGTATGAGGCTCCATATTATGGTTTGAGGGTAAGGAAGGATGGCTGAACATATAAAAATTCCATGAGCTGTTATTAAATAGGCATATTAGTCACATTTATCCTCTTTTAAAATCCTTTTCATATGCATCATTGTGTCATTGAAGTAACTCTGGCATCTCAAAGGACCTGTAGGGGAACTACAAGTTCTGACAGATTCTACAAAAAAAGAGACACTGGAAAAATAGGCATAGGAATGAATGTGTGTCTTGGTTAAAGAGCAATCTCGTTAAATTCTTGTTGCACATGATTCCTCCCCTTTCATATATACATATATTAAATATATGTATATTCATGTGTGTATATACACACATATATGCACATGTATGTATGTATATGCATATATATATATACATGTATTGTGTATATGTATATGTATATACTATTCTTCACACAGCTCTCTATTAATTACATTCGAGTGTGGGAGGACGGGGAAGAGAGAGAGAATCATGGAATTACAGATATAAGACATAGATCTGGATGGTAGTTCAAATGTTTACTACCTATATAGCTGTGAATTTTGAGGAAGTCACTTGATATACATTTCCTGAATTATACCCGAAGGGATTAAACAAAAGGAAAATGCAAGGAAATATTAATTTCTTCTTGAATTATGTATGGTCTTCTTTTTACTGCTATAGTGGTTAGAATTCTGGGATTTGACTTTGGGAAAACTGAGTTCTCTAAACTTCCAAAATGCATTCCAATAATTTTATATCCTTCCATACCAAGTAAAGCAGAGACAGCCTTAAGCAAATGTCCAGAAGGAAAAATATATTACAGTTTGCTCAAATGAAACATCATGTCAAATGTTTCTTAAAAAACTAGGTCCAGAGTGAAATGAGCAGAACCAGGAGATCATTATGCATGGCAACAATATTATATGATGATCAACTCTGATGAACATGGCTCTCTGCAACAAAGAATTGTCTCAAACCAGTTCCAGTTATTCAGTGAAGAAAGCCATATATATCCAGAGAGAGGGATATGAAATGTGGACTACAAAATAACATTTTCTTGCTCTTTATTGATGTTTGCTTGCAGTGTGTTTCCTTTCTCTGATTTTTTTTTTCTTGTAGATAGGATTTTTTCTTGCACAACAACTTGTCAAGTATTTTATCATTATTAACATGTAATGGACTTCCTGCCATCTAGGGGAAGGGTGGCAACTGGGGGTAAAATTTGTAACAGAAAGCTTTGTAAAGATCAATGCTGAGGAACTACCCATACATATGTTATGCAAATAAAAAGCTTTCATAAAAAAAAAAAAAAAAAAAAAAAAAACCTAGGTCCAGACTGTGATTTATCTAGTCTCAGATGCCTAGTAGATGATGAGGCTTGGCAACTGCAATTAAACCAAGTCATTGTGGTTTAAGTGTCAGAGCGGGAAATATGCTGTCCATTTGTATGTCAGACTAAAATTTCTCTATCATTTCATCAGAGTGATGATATTAGATGCTACAGAAAATTTGTTAGCTCTCTTTTCCTTCCTCCCTCCCTCTTTCCTTTGTTCCTTTGTTCCTTCCTTCCTTCGTTCCTTCCTTCGTTCCTTCCTTCGTTCCTTTCTTCCTCCCTTCTTCCTTCTTTCTTCCCTTCTTTCCTCCCTTCCTTCCTTCCCTCATTTCTTCCACTGTAGACTGTAGACATTCCAACTGCATCTGAGAATGAAGATGATGTGTTTAAGAGTAAATGACTCACACCTTTTTATAGGAACAGAATTGGAAATGTTATCTTTTCCCCCTACACTTAGATGTCTGTCCCTCCACTGATCCTAATGAAAATTAAATCCTTTTTTTTCTGGAAAATATTGGGGATTAATGATAATCCAGCCATGGGTATTTACTTTCTGTGTGGTGCTCAGAGAAGTCCGTGAAAATCTGTTTACCTCAATTTCCTCAACTTTAAAATGGGTATAGTAATAGCATTTATATTTCTGGGTTGGTTTGAGGATTAAATAACATTCTTTTAAAAAATTTAATGTTATCTAGATGCTAGCTGTTATTATTATTATTGTTTTTATTTGAAGTTACTATGTTGTAACAAACAGGATGGACCTTCTGAAACAATATCTACTTATGACATGATATAAATACTGATGACTCTCCTATTTTTGACATATTTGTGAACACAGCTTTCAGATCTTCTAGTAAAAGAATCACTTGAAGGAAAAGTAAAGAACAGTAATAATGATGATAAAGGTGATAAAGATAGGAAAATGAAACAAGCAATTATCCTATAATGTTACAGAAAATCCATAAATATACATTTATTTCATATCTAAATATTTAAAGGTAAATTTTAAAAATGTATAAGGAATTATTCTATTAACTAGAGATACAGCCAAAAAAATGAATTACTACCTAAAAAAATAGTCAAGATAGGAATAAGGCCTGTTATTTAATTGATAAAAGAAACTCCTGTCATGGACATTCTTCTCTATCAATGTCAATTGGGGCTTTCTGCAACTTATAATTTTAGAGAGGTTTTTAATGCAATGAGATTCAAAGTGACTTTTCCAGGATCACACAGCCAATAAGCAACATAAGAAAGACTTACACCCAAGTGTTCTTGGCTCTGAACTTCCTACCTACTTTTACCTATCATCCCTTAATGCCTCACTGTTTTTAAAGCACTATAGAAATGTGAACTATCATTATTCTTTCTTTTTACATAGATCAGTGCTATGCTTGAAAGAATTGCTAGGAAAACTATTTGTGATATCATCAGAAAATCAATTTCCAGCTTTTTCCAGAGAAGGATTTACTTTTCATAATGATCAAGACAACAGAAATCTGAGGATTTAAATTAGAACCAAAGTGTAGAGGAGGAAGGAGGATTACACTTTCAGTACTATTCCTGTAAAGAACCAATGGACCTTTTCCTTCCACCATGCTTTCTTAATTCTTGGGTACCAGTGATATCTACATGTCCAATATACCCAATGGAAGTACAGAAAAAGAAAGAAGGAATTAAAGAAGGAAGGAAGAACAGAAGGTCAGAAAGACTGAAGGAAAGAAGGACTGAAGGACCAAGGGAAAGAAAGGGAAGGAGGATGGAAGAAAATGAAAGAAAGGGATGAAGGGGAGTAGAAAACTAATCAATCATTTGTAGTACCTAATATCATCATTTGATGGAAGGATAGAGAAAACTCAATCAGGTATACAAATGAATCTCATATTCCCCAATAAAACCCTTAAACCACAAGGAAATGGTGGGTGGCAGCTGCCAGACCTGTACTCTACTAAGAATCTGGGATTGGGAAATAGCAAATGGGGCAGCCCAATTTTATTTGGAGGATTTTAAATGATGCTGAATTTAAGCATGCTGGAATATATTATTTTCTTGGCACATCTGTTTAAGGCTTACTCTGCTTTATGAAGTATGAAAGGATATAGAAGAGCTGAAATACAATTTTAAAGGTTTAGAGAATTAATTTTTTAATTGAGGATTTATGGATATATACCTTAAGTTTCAGCAATGATCATGAATTGTTTTTTAATGCAAATATACTAATTAAACTGCTATTGATCTATTTTTGCAAAATTTCTCCTTCACTGAGACTCTTAAGTTCTTTCAACTTTCCCCCAATATTTCTTTGTTAATTGAATCTTCTCAGATGAGGAAACACTTTCTGCCAGTGAAAGCCAGTAGCTTCTCTGCAACTTAAAATCTGAATAATTTCACTAGAACACTGAGAAGGCAAATATAATATACAGCCAAGATATTTGAGGTGGGACTGGCACACAAGTCAATTAGGTTCTGTAGGCAGCTTGCTATCCACGAATTCATCTCCACATTTTTTTTTACATTTCAATGAACATTTAATTTCTATAAACCAAATGAACAGGAAATTGTACATTTATGTGAAATTTCATTGAATAAGATATAATATTAATTTTAATAGGACATATACCCAATGGAAAATACTTACCATATGCTGGTTGGTTGTTTTAAATTTTTTTTACTTTTAATATACATGGCTTTATGAATCATATTGGGAGAGAAAAAAAAGAACAAAAGGGAAAAACTACAGGAGAGAAAAAAAAACAGAAAAAAGAAGCCACCATAGCATGTGTTGATTCACATTAATATCCTTAGTTCTCTTTCTGGATGCAGATGGCACTTTCTATCCAAAGTCTAATGATATTGTTTTAAATCACTGAACCACTGAGAAGAACTAAGTCTTAGACAGTTGATCATCAAACATTCCTCCTGTTATTGTATACAATGTATTCCTAGTTCTACTTGTTTCACTCAGCATCAGTTCATGTAAAAATCTTTCCAGACCTATCGAAAATGGGCTTGTTTATCTTTTTTATTATTAAAACATACATGTATAATTTTCAGCATTCAATCTTGCAAAACCTTTTGTTCCAAATTTTTCCTGCCTTCCCCCCACACCATCCCCAAGTCATCAAATAATCCAATATATGTTAAACATATGCAATTCTTCTATACATATTTCCACAATTATCATTCTGCACATGAAAAATCAGACCAAAAAACAAAAAAAAAAGAGAAAGAAAGCATAATGCAAGCAAACAACAACATAACTAGTGAAGATAATGTGCTGTGATCCACACTCAGTTCCCACAGTCCTCTCTCTGGGTTCAGATGGTCCTTTTCATAGCAAGACCATTGGGACTGGTCTGAGTCATTTCATTGTGGGAAAGAGCCCCGTCCATCATATAATCTTGTTGTGTACAATGATCTCCTGGTTCTACTCACTTCATTTAGCATCATTTCCTGTAAGCTTCTCCAAATCTTTCTGAAATCACGCTGCTGATCGTTCCTTATAGAACAATTTTCCATAATATTCATATACCATAACTTCTTTAGCCATTCTCCAATTGATGAACATCCACTTGGTTTCCATTTTATTGCCACTACAAAAAGGTCTGCCACAAACATTGTTGCACATGTGGGTCCCTTTCCCTCCTTTAAGATCTCTTTGGGATATGGGCCCAGTAGAAATATCGCTGGATCAAAGGATATTCACAGTTGATAGGCTTTTGGGCATAGTTCCAAATTGCCCCACGGAATGATTGTATCACTTCATAACTCTACCAATGATGTATTAAGTGTCCCAGTTTTCCCACAAACATCCAGCATTTATCATTATATTTTCCTGTAATTTTAACCAATCTGAGAAGTGTATAGTGGTACCTCAGTATTGTTTTAATTTGCATTTCTTTAATCAATAATGATGTAGAGCATCTTTTCATATGACTAGAAAGGATTTCAATGTCTTCATCTGAAAATTGTCTTCACATGCTTTTACTATTTATCATACAGAGAATGGCTTGAATTCTTATAAATTTGAGTCAATTCTCTACATACTTTACAAAATAGGCCTTTGCACTTAAACCATTAAATGTAAAATGTTTTTGCAGATTATTGCTTCCCTTCCCATCTTGTCTGCATTAGTTTTCTTTGTACAATAACTTTTTAACTTAATATAATCAAAATTAGCGATTTTGCATTCCATAATGTATTCCAGTTCTTGTTTGGACACAAATTCCTTCGTCCTCCACAGATCTGAGAAGTAGACTATACTTTGTTTTCTAATTTCCTTATAATATCACTTTTTGTGTCTAAATCATGTACACATTTAAACCTTAACTTGGTATATGATGTCAAGTGTGGATCAATGCCTAGTTTCTGGCAAATTAATTTCCAATTTTCTCAGCATTTTTTGTCAAATAGTGATTTTTTATCCCAAAAGTTGTGGTCATCTCTACATTTCAAAAGCTTTTAATTCCACATGGCTAGTCAACTGAAAGTAGTTGATATAAGAATATTTATTAAAATTATTGGTCTTAAATTTTTGCCATCCAATGATAATCCAGATAACTGAAGAAAAATATTCTGTAATAATGGTGTGGTTCTGGGGTAGCTAGGTGGCGCAGTGGATAGAGCACCAGCCCTGAAGTCAGGAAGACCTGAATTCAAATCTGACCTCAGAAACTTAACACTTCCTAGCTGTGTGACCTTGGGCAAATCACTTTACCCAAATTGCCTCAGCAAAACAAAACAAAACAAAACAAAAAACAAACAAACAAACAAACAAAAAGAAAAAAAAATGGTATGGTTCTAATCCTGGGTATATGATTCTTCCATGATATTTTGAGTACAACAATTATAGATGCTTATTTGTCTTGTATTAGATAATGGAAGACAATGATCTTTTAATGTATAATTTTAGCCAGTGCTTCATATATTTGGTAGGTGCTAAAATTGTGCAGCCCATTGTGATAGGCTATCTTTTCTATCATTTTCTTGCACTCTTTGTATAGACTTACAAATTTGGGAACCTCAGCAAAGACAAGTATAATTTATGTTGATAATAAATTTATGTGAATGGTGGCTTATCACAAAAATCTGTTTCTCTAAATATATTCACATGATTCAGTTTTTTAAAATGCTTCTTTATCAAAATAATGTTGATTGAGTATATTTGAATGTTATTCCAATATAGAAGATATCTAATCATTATACTGGTATTGTCTCCTTCAAGATAGCCTCCTGATAGTGTTTGCTGGAAAATCATGAACACGTTGGAAAAATCCCATAAAGATGTATATGTTAGTCATCTGAGAACCTACCCAATAATGTTCATACATGCTCATCATCTGGTTGTCCACACACTAGTGAAGTTTTCTTCTATCAAACTTTCAAAGACCATCAAAGAGAAGTTGCTAATGCAATCAATCAGCATTTTTCTGCATTTAATATGTGCCTGTAGACACCAGGGATACAAAGACAAAAATAACAACCTCTACCTTCCAGGAGAAACTTAGTCTTAATTAGGGAATACAGCATTTAATATATGGCATATAATGCTATTATAAAAATGTGTACAAAACAAATAGAAGTTGATATAGTATGAAAAGGTACTGGGGATCAAGGAGAGTTTTGTGCAGAATATACTCCTTGAACTAAGGTTTGAAATAAGCCAAGAAGTTTGAGGAGTAAAGATGTGAAGGAAGTACATTCTAGACATGGCAATATCAGTGAAAAGCCATGTAGATAAAATTTTTTCCTCTTATTAAATGTTTTTCACCTTGAAGATAAAAATCATATTTTTCGTACAATTAAAGGATCCCAGCTATGGAAGAATCCTCAGCTCTAGTCCTACCCTTTCATTTTAATGATGAATAAACTAAGACAAAATAATCAAATGACTTTCTGAAGGTCATCCAGAAATTAAGTAGCAGAGTCAAATTGTGAACTCTTTCTGTGCCTCTAAGCACTCTGCTTCTTTACTGTATTACTCTGCTCTCATCTTTGTGTCTTTACTACTTAGCACAATATCTTGAACATTAGTTAGTCATTATTACATATGTATCAATTGAAATTAAATATGAAGAATATTAGCATAGTGGTTATCATACTGGATTCCCAGATCTGTGATGATGTAAAAACTTCCATTTTGAAGGGTATCCATTATTGTTATATTTATATATGAGAAAACTGATGCAATGAGAAATTTAGATGTTGGTATGATCAAATAAACCACAAATGATAAAGCTGGGGAAATCAAAGCTGCTTTAATCTCTTTTCATAGGTTGAAGTGACCATTTTACATTGTTTCAGCATTAAAATAAAAACATGAATTGAAGATTTTATTTTTTTAATTGTAAAGTATACCTGTTTTGAAGTTATATCTTCTAAGTGAAATTTTCAAACCCATTTTACAAGAAATATATAAATATAATAATATATCTTTCATCAATTAAATGGGAAAATAGTTTTTACATTCATATTTCTAATTTTCCAGTTCTGAATTTACTACTTTTTCCTCCCATGATCCTCCCTGAGATAGCAGAGAATTTGTATAGGTTACAAATATGCAGGCATTCAAAACATATTTTCATATTAGTTATCTTCTGAAACAAAATAATCAAAAAATTAAGAAAAAAAGAATTCATCTACATTCAAACCCTATCAATTATTTCTCTGTATACAGATAGAATTATTCATCATAAGTCCTTCAGAATTGACATGAATTATTATATTGCTGAGAAACTTTAAGTCATTCAACTTGATAATCATAAAATATGGCTGCTACTATTTAAAATGTTCTTCTAGATTCTGCAAATTTCACTTTGTATCAATTCAATTAATTTTTTCCAGTTATTTCTGAGAGCATCTTGGAATTATTTTGTTTATTATTATTGGTTATTTAGAGCTCTCATTTCTAAAATATATAAAGAACTATAAAAATTTATAAGAATACAAGTCATTTCACAAGTGATATATGGTCAAAGAATATGACCAATTTTCAGATGGTGAAATTAAAGCCATTTATAGTTATATGAAAAAAATGATCTAAATCACTATTGATTAAAGAAATGCAAATTAAAACAACTCTGAGGTACCACTTCACACATCGCAGACTGGCTAAAATGACAGAAAAAGATAATTATAAATGTAGGAGGGGACATGACAAAACTAGTATATCAATGCAATGTTGGGGGTCTTGTGAAATGATCCAAAGATTCTTTGGAACTATATCCTAAAGGCTATATAATACTGTGCATACATTGTGACATAGCAGTGTCATTACCAGTTCTATATCCTAAGGAAATCATAAAGGAGGGGGAAAGGAGCCACATGTGCAAAAATGTTTGTAGCAGCACTTTTTGTGGTAGCAAAGAATCGGAAAATGAGAAGATGCCCAAAAGTTGAAAATATCTGAATAATTTGTGTCATGTAAACATAATGGAATATTATTGTTCTATAGAAATGATGAACAAGCTGATTTTAGAAGAGCCTGGAAAGATTTACATGAACTGATGCTGAGTGAAATAAAGCACAACCAGGAATATGTTGTAGACAATAAAAGCAAGAATCAGCAATGATCTACAATGGGAAACTTGGTTCTTTTCAATGGCTCAGGGATTCCAAGTGATCCCAATGGACTTTGGACAGAATATACCATCTATATACAGAAAAAGAACTAAAGAAACTGAATGGGAATCAAGATATGCTATGTTCACTTCTTTTTTCTGTTTTTTAATCTTTCCTATGATTTTTGCCTTTTTGTTCTGATTTTTCTCTCTCATGATTCAGAAAGCAATGTGTGCTAAAATAAATAAATAAATAAATACATTTTAAACATAATTTTTAGAGCACTGAAGATAGAGAAACCTCCCTTGATCCCTAAACTCTTTAGATTTTTTTTTAAATCTGGGTGCTGTATTTTGCCATAAAGCTTTTTATGCATCTGTTGAGTTTATCATATGATTTCTGTTGGTTTTGTTATTGATATGGTCAACTATAGCTATAGTTTTCCTGTTATTGAACTAGCCTTGAATTCCTAGTCATAGTGAATTATACTGCTGAAGAAGTTGCTGTAATCACTTTGTTAATCTTTTATTTATTTTTTCGCATCAATATTCTTTAGGAAACCAGACATGAAATTCTATTTCTCTGTTTTGGCTCCCCCTGGTTTAGATATAAGTACCATATTTGTATAATAGAAAAAATTGAGATGATTTCTTCTTTACCTGTTTTTCCAAATAATTTTCTTAGTACTAGAATTAATTATTCTTTAAATGTATGGTAGAATTCACTTGTAAATCCTTCTGGTCCTGGAGATTTTTTTCTTAGAAATGGTTTCAAAATGGCTTGTACAATTTCTTTTTTCTAAAATAGGAATATATAAGTAAATTATTTCCTTTTCTGATAATCTGGGAAATTTAATTTTTTTTGTAAATCTTCATCAATTTTGGTTAGATTGTCAGATTTGCAGCCATATATTTAGGCAAAATAACTCTTTATTGCTTTAATTTCTTTTTTCATTGGTGGTAAGTTGACCCTTTCCATTTTTGATACTGGTAATACATCTTTTTCTTTTCTTTTTCTAATGAAATTAGATAAAGGTTTTTACATTTTCTTGGTTTTTTATATAAAAACAAACCTTAGTTTTATTAATTAGTTCAGTTCTTGGTTTCAATTTTATTAATCTCTCCTTTGAATTTCAGAAATTATAATGTTATTTAATTGAAAGTTTTCAATTTGTTCTTATTCTAGCTTTTTTGGTTGCATGCCTAATTTAGTGATCTCCTCTTTCTCTATTTTATTCATGTAGATCTTTAGAGATATAAAATTTCCCCTAAGAACTGCTTTGGCTGCATCCCATTGGTTTTGATACGTTTTCTCATTATTGTCATTCTCTTGGATAAAATTATGGATTATTTCTGTGATTTATTGTTTCACTGACTCATTGTTTAGAATTAGATTATTTCCTTTGCAATTGGTTTTCCCTGGCTCTTTATATAATATGAACTTTCACCCTATATATAAAATGTGATGCTTCTTCAGCTCTGCAATGTGGAAACCAAAGTTAATTTTAAATCAAAGGAAGGATTCCAACTCATCAGTAAGGACTTTCCACTGGATTGTAAACATTTTGTTCCACTTGAACTTATATTATTTGATATGTGCTTAAAAACAAACAGACAAAAATATTTTATGTATACATGCTATATGCCCGGGAATTTTCCCCAATCATTTTGTATGTTGCTTGCTTATAAAGACTTTGAAATTATGTCTTTCAATATCTTTCAGACCAATTTGCATTTCCACCTTGGACTTGTCTTGTTTGTACATGGTTTGGTCCAACTGATCTTCCCACCTCACCTTCTTCAGAACCATATTCATTTCTTCATAGTATAATGAAAGAATAGGATGCTTGAATTGTAATATGGCTCAATCATTGCCATTGTGAAATAGAATATATCTGTTCCATGTGTATCTTTTTGATAAACTTTCCATTTCAACTTGAACTACTCTTGATATTAGAGCTGATTCTAAGACAAGAAAATAATTTTTCTTACAGGAAAACAAAAGATTTCTCTGTTTCTAGGGGGAAGGACATGCATTCTTACCCTCATTATACCTGATTGTCATACATCTTCTCCAGTACATACTTGTCTGTCATGCTATGTGTACTACACTTTCCCATCCTACCATTCACCTTTGATGATTAAATATCTTTCTTGATATTAGCCTGGGATAGATTCCATGATTCACTAAGTGGTATGGGGATATGAACTGTGGAAGAAAGATGCCATTGATAAACATTAGGCTTGGATTAGGAGTAGTGGTTAACAAAACATGAAGGAAAACATGGGAAGGACATGCATTATTGCTCCCAGTCCCTCAATGGTAAACACTGAAGATCAGCACAGAATCATTGAGAAAATATAAGATATCACTTGTCAAATCCTCTTCCTCACCCATAAATTCAGCTCAAGCCCTCTTTAGTCCTTGTTATTCAATGTTCTTCCTTTCCATTGA
This sequence comes from Myrmecobius fasciatus, assembly GCA_023553655.1. Lineage (NCBI taxonomy): Eukaryota > Metazoa > Chordata > Mammalia > Dasyuromorphia > Myrmecobiidae > Myrmecobius > Myrmecobius fasciatus. Next base: position 6,080 of record JAJPUD010018442.1, on the reverse strand, counting down.
TCCTTTTAGAACCTAGATGGGGCAGCTGGTGCTGAGCTGGATACAGAACTGAGCTGGGAATCAAGAAGACTCATGTTTCTGAATTCAAATCTAGTTTCAGAGATTTACTATCTGTGGGACCCTGGGTAATCCATTAAACCCTGCTTGCCTCAGTTTCTTATCTGTAAAATGAGCCTCAAAAAGGGAAAAGGCAATATACTCTAATATTTTGGCAAAGAAAACCCTAAGTTGGATATGAAGAATTGGACATGATGAGAATGATTTAACAATAGAACCTACTTCTATGATTAAAATCTCCTTTGTTCTAGATTATTCCTTTCATATTTTTTCCATCTTATGGGGCTTACTTCTCTTAAAGACACTATCTTTTCTTCTTAAATACACTCTCTAAAGGCAGGCTGCATTACATAACACACAGAAACAGAAAAAGTAGAAACATATCCTGTTTCCCAGTGTTACTGTCCCTCAGAATTTATTTTTCTTTCTTTCAACTTCACTCCAAATTGCCAAATCTTTAATGCTATTATATATGGCTCTCCAGGCTACACTCCCTCCTCCAAAATGTGTTTAGTTATTGGATGATGATCATTTGTATTGCAATATCTGTTCCATTAAAAACCCCTAGAGCCCAGTTCCTGCTCCATGTTTTGTCTCTAGTGAACTTCATCCATACAGAGGAATAATTATGCCTTAGAGATCCTTCAACTGCCACTAAGTCAATGAAATTATATTTAGGTATCATAATTCTTGGTCACAAATTGATTTAAAATATTTAACTTAATTGTGTTCTATATCAAGTTTTTTTGTAATTTTCATACTCAAATATTAAATGTTTTATAGAATGCTGATGCTCATCATCTCCTTCCATTTTCCTTAGGAAAGTTTTATAAATAAGATTAAATTATAATCCAGTGTTGTTTGCTTTGGTTTCTCTCCTTTTGATAAGACAATCATGTGTTTTCAGGTGAATTTATTTCTAGGCATTCTAATCCTCTTTTCAATGATTGTAGAACTTCATCAGTTAACATTCCATAGGAAATGAAAATAATTTAATAGCTTACATCAATATTTTCTATCTATTTCCCAGTGTGGGGAAATCAATAGGTTGTTTGAATGGGTAAAGAGAGCTGTAACTACAAGCTCATTTTCATTTTTATTGTCTTAATTTTTATTTCTTTCTATGTTGTACATTATGGTATTTCAGAAGAAAAATGCCTTATCATCAATCAGGTTTTTGCTATGTATTAGTAAGTTTATATATATATATATATGTATATATATATATATATATGTGCATATTAGTAAATCTCTCTGTTGTCTATGTTGTCCAGCGGTAGTGATTTATGACTACCTGCTTGAAAATATATGTGGGTATATTTACACACACAAAATATGCATTTATACTATACATACGTGCATATATGTACACATAAATGTATTATGTAAAAATAAAACTCCTATTCAGGGTGAAAACTTTTCTAAAAATTCTTAATCTCAGTGATTGGTTTTCAAAATATATTTTTGTGTTTATCTCATGCCTACCACTCAAGTCACTGAGTTCTAAGCATCAGTAGACATAGCTTTGAGAACTTTGAGTTCACAGATTTTTCTCTTACTTCATAACTGCTTAACAACAACAACAACAACAAAATTACAACAATATACATTTGTGTTCTTATTTATTCCTCTCAGGAACACCACAGATAGCCCCTGAAATACTGGTTCTAGTTGACTAGAAGTTCATGATGAAAGCAATTCTATCAATCTTTTTAATCTGCCTGTTTATGGAGAACTTGTGGTACATATTTCTATTTACTTACAACTTTCTTCTGTTTTCTGATATTATTATTAAAAAGAATATTTTAGTATGTTAACTCATTCATTAGAGAAGAATCTCTTTGTAGAGCATCTATAATTATATTAATGCTTAAAGGTAGTTACCAAACCTCATAATTTCTGTGAAATGGGATGTTCTGATAATTTTTCTACTACTTTGCTTATCAATACTGCAGAAGGAGAAAAATCATAATATCTCACCATTCTCAATGGTAAGATTTTATAAATGATATTAAAATCTAAGCTAGTGTTATTTGGGTTCTAAGTCTCTACTTCAGGAAAGAGGATCATATGTTCCATGTGAATTTATTTTGAGGATGTCTGGAGGTCTTTGTTATGACTGGTGACCTATATTGAAGACAGGAAAGAGAAGCATTTTACTTTTTTCTTCATTGATTCATGGATTGGCACAGTCAAAAAATGTGTCATCTCATAGTTAGCTTTCTGGTGATGAACTTCTATATGTGTATGTTGACTTTTCTTTTTTAACACACTGGAAAAGTCAGTATGGGTATGTCAAAATACATCTCAAGTGTTACTTCCAACATGACATCATTCTTGTGGCTCTTGGCTATTTTTTTTCTTTTTACAATTATTTTGTATCTTGTTTAAGTTCAATTATATGTTTACATATTAGATTCCCCAAGTTAAAGATAAATTTATTAAGTGTAGGTACTTCTTAATTTCTTTCTTTGTATCCCTAAGTCCTTGAATGATGCCTTGTTCATAGTAGGTATGTTAACAAAGGATCAAATTAATGTGAATAGATTGCTGAAATCAAGCAAATTTCAAAAGGCCTTTAAATACAATCTGGAGAACAGAAATTTTGCTGATCTGTTTGTTTCAAAGATTTTAAGAATCATCAATTCTGTTATCATTTAGTTTGACTTGCTTGATTTTTTTTTTAATCACAAAAACCATTATTACTAATTTTATAGCCTTTTCTAGCCATAAAGTTGTGATACTGGTAATGTTAATTGTTCTTGCTCCTTTGCTCCAGCTTCTTTGTTGGAACAACTCAATATCTTATTAAAGTAAAAATGAATATAAAATATCACAAATGACTTGGTGTATCTGATGTGGAAGCTTCCTTGTCATATACATCAATTTCCAGATGCATTTCTGTTTTGATCTATGTGGTCTAATATTAATAATAATGCTTTGAAGAGGTGTGTGTGTGTGTGTGTGTGTGTGTATACATGAATTTCTGGGAAAAAAAACAAATTTGATGTGCTGATTGGAAATGTTCATATGTATTACAGAAATGCTTTAATAGTGGAAAGACTCATAAACTTATGTCCTCTCTAGTGGTGGGAAGGTTAAATACAGGACTTTGTATGTGGCCAGTTTCCTTCTATTCCATAATGATTGATGAAGGAAGCAAGGAATTTTGCATGTAATTCATTAAAGAATAAATTACTTTACAGAAGTTTTTCTCTTATGCTGTGTGCAGCTGATTTCTGGGATAAAGCTAATTTTTTTTTTCCCATTTGAAATTAGGGCCAAAAAGGAAATCATACATTGATGCATTCAGGGCAGGAGAACAAAGGTAAGTAGTGGAGTTTTCACTAGATATCTTTTGCTAAAACAAAGAATTATTTTCAATAGCCCCTGTATGCATATTATGTCCTGGCTTTGTTTCAGAAGTGAATGCTTAGGTGAGTCACTTTCATTATCTGCCTTAATCATAGTACACCTCCTCATTATGTTTAGTTAATGGGAACAAAATTGTACATCTATTTGGATCATAAGGTGATAGATTTAGAGATAAAATAGACAGGGTGGTGATCTAGTTTAACTTCCTCATTTTGAAGTTTAAAAAAAAAGTGAGGCCTTGGGATCCTAGGTGACTTTATTAAGACCATTAAATGTCAGAGTTAAAAGATGAATCTATATCTTCTGATTCAAAATTGAACTTTTTCCCACTGAAGTCACTCAATAAACATTTATTTAGCTTTAATTCTGTTCCAGCCACTTTGTTAAGTACTAGAAATATCAATAAGAAATAGAAAGTGAATCAATGCCCTTCAGAAGCTACTAATCTAATGGTAGGGGAGGGGGAAAAGCAACACATAAAAGGAAGATGCAAAGCAAGAAGTCAGGGGAAGATAGTCTTTGGAGGCACATAATCCAACCCCAGGAGTTGAGCTGGTAGAAAAGGAAGTCTTATCTGGCCTGGAAACTCTCTTTAAATGTAGTATTTAGGATAAATTCTATGCCTTTCTCTCTAGCCCTCCTATTAGATGGGCAGATTACTGAGGATACTGATCAGATATCAGAAATGCATTTAATAAAACTCAAAAAATGATGAGTAGTATCCTAGTAATGCATTTCATGTAAACTTCTCCTTAATAGTACCTTGTGCTGCTGTATCTTGACAAAAATCTGTAATGACAGACCATACAAAGAGATGGAATGAAACAATTTCCCATTTCCCAGTTCAAGATAGAATAGAAAGACTTCAAGAAAATCACTCTGACTGGGTGAGAGGGATGTGCAGCACAACTCAGATGGTGTCTGGAAAAATCAGTGGGAGGGTTGCTATAGTGGATTAGCAATGCAGACCCTTTGACGTGGCTCAGTAAAACAGTAGCACAGAAAACCAGTGGAGCAGCTTCCAGTCCCTGTTCAGAAGACATATTGCCAGTCCAGGGAACTAGGCAACAGCTAGCAGGGACTAGATTAAGCTATCCCCTGCAGTGAGCAAGAAACCAAACACAAGGAACACCTGACTCAAAACCAAGGTTCAAAGCTGCAGAAGATTGAGAAAACACCTCCTGTACCCGAGGAACAGAGCTCCACCCTAAAAGTCCCAAAATGGAGTCAGAGGAGAGAAAAAAAGAGTTACTTGTCATCCAGAACATAATCTAGTATATTAGCTTAAGAACAATTAAATGACATTAGATCCAAAATAATGGGAAAGGCAAGGGGAAAGGGGGGGTGGGAGGAGAGGGGCAAACCAAGATTGCAGATTGAAGACACAACTCTCTGTGACTCTGACCTTCTCTCAAAGGAACAGAAGATTAAGTCTCTAAACTGGTTCTGGAGTCAAGAACTCCCAAATATTTGGAATACAACACATTCCCAGAAGGAGTTACCTTGGAAAAACTTCAGAACAGGTCTGTTTCAGTTGGACAGGGCGTAGATCAGTTTGCTGAGCTCAGACGGCAGCTCCGGGAAACAGGGCAGGAAGCTGACTGGGACTCAGTAGAAGATTCTAAGCACCTGGGAAGTTTATGAAAAGCTCTTGGGTCACTCTGCCCTGGTTGTGGGCAGGTGCTTTGGCAGATCTGCCTTTTGTAAATGGTAGATTGTAAACTACTGAGAACACTGGACCTAGCCAGGATTGCCCAGGACTGGAACTCAATCAGCTGAACTGCCCCAGGGCAAATTAAACCATCTGTTGCTCCTCTGCTTTAAACAGACCTCAAGCTTTTAAAAAATGAATAAAAAACAAAAAAAATCATTCTCAAGAATAAAAGTGAAACAAAACCAAAAATATGAAAAAATTGGAGAAAATGTAAGATATGTCACTGAAAAAACAATTGACATGGAAAAAAATCTACAAGGGACAAGCTAAGAATTATTCTAGTTGAAAGAAAGCCATGAGGAAAAAAAGAGCTTCGGCATCACTTTTCAAGAAATCATCAAAGAAAACTGCCCAGATGGCCTAAAATGAGAGGGTAAAATAGTTATTGAAAGAATTGACCAATCTCTTCCTGAAAGAGACCCCAAAATGAAAACTCCCAGGAACATTGTAGCAAAATTTCAGAATTATCAAATCAAGGAGAAAATGTTGCAAGCAGCTAGAAGGCAACAATTGAAATATCAGGGAGCTAGGACATAGCAACTTACTCTTTAAAGGATCAAAGATCATAGAATCTGACATTCTGAAAGGAAAAGTAACTAGGATTGCATCCAAGAATCAATTATCCAAATCAACTATGCCACAAAATTAAGCATTATCTTTCAGGGAACAGGATGCACATTTAATGAAAGAGGTAAATTTCATTTGTTTCTGATGAAAAGAAAAGAGCCAAACAGAAAATTTGATCTTCAAATACAGAAGTTAAGAGAAGCATTAAAAAGGTAAAAAGGAAAGAAAAAATTACATTTTCTTTTAAAAATTAAAAAGTTTACATCTCTATATGGGAAGATGTTATATTTAACTCTTCAGAACTGTGTCTCTGTTATGGGTATACATAGATATTGCAGATATAATTTAATTTGTTTATTTTATTATT
>JAJPUD010018441.1:0-28694 GCA_023553655.1 Myrmecobius fasciatus | reverse complement strand
AAATTGCTCTCCAGAATGGTTGGATCCGTTCACAGTTCCACCTACAATGCATCAGTTGGACACTGAAATTTCAAAGAAGAAAAATTTTACACATGGTACTTCTTTGAATCCAGAGAAATCATTGAGTTTGGTAATAATAAAATTCAGATATCATCAGTTTATTAATTTCCTCTCCAGATTAATTGAGTTTATGTCAATTACTTCTTGTTTTCTTGTCTTATTTTTATATAGTGAATTGAAAAGTTGCTCTATAGGTATAAATGGACATACTTTCTTCAAACAGCAATATTGATAGTTTTAGCTTTCACTTCTACTCCCTCCTATGAAATAACTGAAATGATGACTCTTTGATTTCTTCTTCATCCAAATTGTTGTTGTGGTATTACAATTGTTAACATATATATTTATTGCATGATACAGTGATGTTAATAACAAGTTCAATGGTGATGACAATAATGATGATGATGAGGAGGAGGATGATGATGATAGAGTTAGTTGAAAAACACACTATGGAGTCACAACCTAAGTGCAAATATCACCTTGGTTGATTACTAGCTTCATAAACTTTGGCAAGTTACTTAAATTCCCTGTGCCTCAGATTTTTATCATTAAAAGAAAGTTTTGAATTTGATAATCTTTTGTCTCCTGTGGCTCTATTTTTTTGATATCTGATTAGCCATCTCTTGTAGATGAAGAAAACATGGATGAAGGATAATAGTTACTGAGGGCACATCTTCTTACCTTTAACTCAGTACTATTTTCACTTCACAAATATAAAAACATGGCACATATATTCTCACTTAATTATTGTATTTTCGTAAAATGTGAGAATCTCAAATTTGGAAGGGAACCACAATTTATATGCTTCAATTATATTTAAGAACATTTACTGTAGTGACCATTCAATGTCTTCTAAAATAACTTTTAGCAATTAATTCATAAATTAATAATTGATCAATTAAATATCTCACATTAATTTTATTGTTATTAGCCTATTAATATTATATAGTTCTAAAACTATTAGAAAGCTTTTCCTTATATTAAGGCAACAACTACCACTTTAAAACTTTAACTCAATCATGCTAGTACTCTCTTCTGTAGTCAAGCAAAAAGCAATTTTTTTTTTCTGCAGGCAGCTCTTCAGATATTTAAAAACTCCTATCATGTCTCCATTAGCTCTTCTTTATAGACTAAACTCAAAGCAGTTTTTTTTTATAATAGAATTGCCCCAACAGAATTACATCATTTTTAGCATTTGTATCCCCAATACCCAGAAGAATGTTTGGCATGTGGAAGTGTTAAATAAATATTGATTGATTCAAAAATTCATCACAGGTCAAGAGTCTGAATCCTCTCGACCTATTGGTCAATCATATTCATATGCAATTCAATTTGTCAATATGGTTTCTAAAATATAATTCATAAAACCAGACACAGTATTCCACATGCCATCTGTATATGGTAGGACTATTACCTCCTTCTTTTTAAATACTATGCAATACTTCTTTAAATACATGCAAAGGATATAATAGCCTCCAATATCTAAGTCACATCACACTTTTTGGCCTATGTTGAGTTTAGTTTACTTGTTCTGGCGTATCTTTTTTTCAGATGGAAAATAATTTGGGGAAGAGCACAGCTTAATTACTAAGCAACTGGTGGTGAATGTAAGAATTTTGTCATTTCATGCTAAGCTACTGAGACTAAATTGAATCCCTAATACCCTGACAACAGTGTGATTAAGCTTTTTGTTTTTTCCAAATCCTAATTTTGTGGATTACCATCTGTGTGATTTTAGGCAAGCCTCAGTTTCCCTAACTCTAAAATGAGGATGTTGGGTGAGTTGGTCTGTGAGGTCTTTTCCCTCTCTAAGTCCAATAATTATGATAAATCAAATAATACTGGCCTTGAAATCAAATAATACTGAAAAATATGTAATTTTTGATAACTAGTCAAGGCTTTCAAAATACCAATACATACTGGGTGGCTTGAAATCCACTCTAAATAATTTCTTTCATTCACCCTATACAAAGGAACCTTACAAGTCATTTGAACAAATATTTATTGATCTTCACAATGATAAACAATCTATAAAACATAGGAGTCATATTCATAGTCATAACATAGTCATGTTCCTTATACATAAATAGATGATTTGTCCCAAAAAAGGTTCTAGCAATGATTTTTAAAAGTTGAGGAGAGAGGTTATAAACCACATCATTGCCTAGAATTAACAACAAATGCTAAATAACAATGACACATGGCAAGACTTATTCTTTTATAAAACAAATAAAATATATTTTTTCCTCAAAATATATATTTTATTTCATTTTTCCTGTTCAATCTTTTTGAATATATTTCAACAGAATTGTTTTATGCACAGTAAAATAATAGTTTTCTCAAAGGTGGATTGAGATTTAGTGTAGCTGTATGTTAATTAACTCTATGAATGGTGCGTGAAGCTAATCTGAGATTCTCATTAATTCATGCATAACTAAAAATACTCCAAAATATTGTTGAAAATCTTCTAAAATGTTAATTTACTTTCTACTGATATGAATACATAAGTACTTTTTTACAAAAGTACTTTTTTACAAAATAAACATACAATATTTGTATGTGACAATTTTTCTCTGAGAAATTTTGGTAACTTGTGATAACATAAAGAAAGGTATTGCACAGGATAAACAAGAATGAATTGGTTATATCATTACATACATAAAAGATTAAGGAAATTTCAATTTAATCACCATGGATCCAGTGATAAAATTTGTAATTTGCTTTTTTGACAAACACTGCATAGCTTTTTGTCCCTGCTAAAAACCAAGGATGAAATATTTCTTTTAAATTTATTACTCTAATCAAATTATTTTCCAGTTAATTGATTCCACTCTGCTGTGTTAGAAATAAATTATCGAGGAGTGTAATGATATATTGTGGTTGATACAAGAGATTATTAAGTCAGAAATTTCAACTAGATATCTTCTCAACTATTAAACTGGGATTAGCTATTAAATGATTGTTCAACACTTCTCAGATTGGTTAAGATGACAGGAAAAGATAACAATGAATACTGGAGGGGATGTGGGAAAACTGGATCATTAATACATCATTAGTAGAATTGTGAATGGATCCAGCCATTTTGTATAGCAATTTGAAAGTATGCTCAAAAAGTTAAAAAACTCTCCATACTCTTTAATGAAGCAGTCTTTCTACTAGTCTTGTATCCCAGAGAGATAGGAGGGAAAGGGACCCACATTTGCAAAATTGTTTGTGTCAATCCTTTTTGTAGTGATAAGAAACTGGAAACTGAGTGGATACCCATTAGTTGGAGAATGTCTGAATAAGTTATAGTATACGAATGTTATGGAATATTATTGTTCTATAAGAAATGATGAACAGGACAATTTTAGAGTGGTCTGGAGAGAGAGAATTGATGCTAAGTGAAATGAGCAGAACCAGGAGATCTTTGTACACAGTAACAAGAAGATTATATGATGATCAATTCTGATGGATGTGGTGCTTTTCAACAATGAGATTATTGAGCCCAGTTTCAATAATCTTATGATGAAGAGAGCCATCTACACTCAGAGAGAGGACTGTGGGAACTGAGTGTGGACCAAAACATAGCATTTTCACTCTTTTTGTTAATTTTTACTTGCATTTTGTTTCTTTCTCAGTTTTTTCCTTCTTGATCCGATTTTTTCTTGCACAACAAGATAACTATAAATATGTATTCATATATTGAATTTAATATATATTTTAATATATTTAACGTGTGGATTTAATATTGTCCATGAATATGTTTTGAAAAATAAAAAGCTTTAATAAAAAAATACTATGAACAACTTTAGTGAAGTTGCAAGTTAGAAAATAAAGCCATGTAAATCATCAGTATTTGGATATATTCAAATATTAACAAAAAGAGATAGAGAAATTTCATTTAAATATAAAATACTTGGGAATCTATCTACCAACATAAAACAGGATCTATATTAACGTAATTACAAAACACTTTTCATAGGAATAAAGACCAATCTAAACATTACTTATGGGTAAGCCAAGCCAATATAATAAAAGTGATAATTCTACTTAAGTAAATTTATTTATTAAGTGCCATACCAATTAACCTTTCAAATTACTTTTTATGATATAGGAAAAATAAGGAATGAAATTTATCTGGAAGAATGAAAGGTCAAGAATATCAAAAGAATCAATGAAAATAAATATGAAGGAAAGTAGCTTAAAAGTACCAGATGTCAAACTATATTACAAAGTGGCAGTGATAATAATAATAATCTGATACTATTTAGGAAAAAGAATTGTGAATTAGTAGAATAGATAAGGTATAAAAAACATAGTAATAAATTACTATCATAATATACAGTAGTATAGTAAAATGACTCAAGGATAGAAAGTTTTTACATAAAGAAGCATGCAAGGAAACCTGCAAAGTAATTTGGCAAGAAGTAGGCATATTCCAATTTCTCATATCATTTACCAAAATAAGTTTAGAATGAGCAAATAATTTCTACATAAAAGATGATATAAGCCTATTAGAGGACCATGGAAAAATTTGCCTTTCAAATCTATGGATAATGGAAGAGTTTATGACTAAACAAGATGACTGTAGAAAGTAAAATGAAACATTTTGATTATATGAAATTAAAACTTATTGCATAAAGAAAGTCAAAAGGAAAGCAAGAAACTAGGTCAAAAGGCAAGGGTTAGAGAAAGTTGGTCTAATGAGGTCTCACATCTCAAACATTTAGGAAACTGAAACAAATTTATATGTACATATATATATATACATATATATATACACACACACATATATATACACATATATATAATGAGCCGTTCCTCAAACATAAAAGATTAAAAGCATTTTTTTTCAGATTAAGTTGACAATTGTTTGAGGGGATGAAACAAAATTAGGACACTGATATACTGTAGGTGAAATTGTGAACTGGTCCAACCATTTTAGAAAACAATTTGAAAATGTGTCCATAGTGCTTTCAATCTATGCAAACCCTTTAATAGAGCAATACCACTGTTAGATCTGTATATTAAAGAAATCAAATAAAACATGAAAAAGATCTATATATACTAATTTACAGTAGTTCTATTTGTGATGGCATAAAAATGGAAATTCAGGGAATGCCCATTAATTTGGGAATGTCTAAACAAATTGTCATATGTAATCGTGATGCAATCCTATTGTCCTGTAAGAAATGACTAGGAGGATAGTTTCAGAAAAATCTGGGAAGACCAGTATGAATTGAAGTAAAGTAAAGTAAGCAAAACTAGGAAAACATTGAGCAACAATATTATAATGATTATCAACTGTGAAAGATTTAAGATTCACCATCATCCCAAACATTTCTCACAATATGATGAAACTTCTAAGATGGTGAAAAATGTTGATGAACTCTGAGTTCAGATTTAAGCATACTTTTCTCTTTCTCCTTTCTTTCCTTTGTTTCTTCCTTCTATCCTTCCTTTATCTTTCTTTTTTCTTTTTTTCTTTCTTTTCCTTTTCCCCCACCATCTCCCTTCCTTATTCCTTTTCTTCCTTTTAGCAACATGGTAAATATGAAAATGGGACAGGTATGGAGTACAGTGGATAGAGCAGTGGATCTTGAGTTAGGAAGGCCTGAATTCAAATTGGGCTGCAGTTACTAGTTGTGTAACTCTAAGGATGTCACTTCAACCTGTTAGCCTCAGTTTCATCATATGTAAAATGATCTGGAGAAGGAAATGACAAACCACTACATTATCTTTGTCAAGAAAACTCCAAATGAAGTCACAAAGAGCCAGAAACATCTGAAAGGACTGAATCACAACAAATATGGGAATGTGTTTTCTATGACTTCATGTGTGGAATTGATATCTTGGTGCTTACCTTCTTAATAAGGGCAGATATGAGGACAGGGGATAGAAATCGGAATTCAAAAATTTTAGAAATGAATATTCAAAATAAATAAAGGGGAAAAGAAACTAGTGGTGCTTTAACAATAACTAAAGTCAATTTTAAACCACTGTTTGCTGAGGAATATGTAAAATGAAATAGTAGTAATTGTTATTAAATAACATTTATATAGCCCTTCAAGACTTTTTTTTAAAAATTATCTCATTAAGTTCTTGTAGTTTTATATGACTTCACATGTGGAATTAAGATCCTAATACCTTGCATTAACCTCTTGATTTTAGTACTTCAGATATTTCCATCGATTTTATTTTATTAGGGTGGAAACTGAGATACAGAGACAGGTTAATACCTTGCCCTTCATAATGGAGCTAAATAGTTATTTCAGTTTGTGGGCCAGCTATACTCACAGAGATTTTTGTTTCTCCTTCACTCTCAAAAAGGACCAAGATATTAGGAAGGCAATGCCTTAACAGGGAATGGATGCAGCCTCAATTAAACTGGGACCTGTTAAAGACCTTAGCTTAAAAAGATAAAGAGCTCCCATTGCATCCAGGGCCATCTCTTGGTGGCCTGTTCTATTCCTGGCCACTGGACTCAGATGGCTCTGGAAGGGAAGGTGAGGCAGATGACCTTTCACAGCCTCCCTCCTTTAAATCAAATTCACTTGAAGGTCATGGTATTATTTTCCTGATTTCATGGCCATTTTCAAGAATGAAGAACAAACAACAAATAATTTTTAGAGAAGAAATTTGAACCAAAGTCTTAACACTCTTTCCACCCTGCAGTACTGATTATGTGGCACTTTATTTACAATATCTTGATATTTACCTATATTTGATATAAGGACTACATTATTATTAGTCCTATTTTACACATTAGAAAATTAAAACTCAATTAGATTAGCACATGGTTGCACTCATAGTAAGGGTGAATATAGGTGGATATAGGAACCATTGTTCCAGTTCCTTAGATGACATCAAAATACTCAAGAAGAGTATTTGCTTATGCTTCATCTTGTTTGAAAACTGCTTACTATAAACCTGTACAATGTACAACATACTACAGCATATTGACAACACTGATCTGAGGATAAGAAATGATTTTAGAGATATCTCTAGGAAACTGATCAGAAAAAGAAAAGAAATCAGTCAAGTCATGATGTATTAGTACTTGTATTATGAGTAAAAAGAGCATTCACTGATTTTTAGTCTGAGGAGCTACATTCAAATCCCTCCCCTCATACTTACTGGTCGGTTAAACTTATACCAGTCAATTAATTTCTCTGGATTTCAGCTTTCTTATTTGCAAAATGTGGGACTTGGACTAGATTGTTTGTAGGATATCTTCTACATCTACATGTAGAAGACTGAATTTTATCACTGCCTTGTCTTAACCCTCGACATTTGTCTTTGCTAAACAGCTAAAGATTTAATTGGGGACCTCACAAGTAAAAAGACAAAACAGGAATTATCCCCAAGAGGCACATGGGGTAGTCATCTAATTAAGTCACTGGGATTTCTTGCATTTGCTGATACTTCTTTGTAGCACCATCAGGGAAGATTGTGTTGGTTCTTTTAATGTGTGGTGAAGTAATGACCCCTCAAAATTCAGCCCCAAATATTCAGTCCAATATTTTTGTTACCTTTTTTCAAAATATCCATTTGTCTGAATTTTAACTGCTCACATATAACGTTGCCATTTTAAAACAAGAGTTTTAACGTTTTTGTGGCTATGTAAAACTCAAAAGATCACTTGGGCAGGACAAATTATTTTGTCAGCATCTTCTTGATGATTTTGAATAGGTTAGCTGGCAGACTTTAAGATCCAGAAGTTATGAATACATACACACATACTCACACAGACACATTCTATTATTATGTTTTGAGTTTGGGTTTGTTTTTTATTTGATATTTTTTAAAATGAAGGTAACTAAGAAATCCTAAATGGAATAAATGGATAAATCATTACTCTCTATTGTGAAGAATTTAAATGAAAATTAATTCATGTTCAACTTAAGCAAAAAGTACTGATATATGTTCTCAATTCATTAATTTTTATAAATATGGCAAGAAAATTTATAGCAAGTTCTCAGTAAACTCTCTTGTCATTCAGAGTGATATATTAAAACTAAACAAACATACTCAGAGGATTCTTAAACAAACTGCTATTTTCTCTCTAATGTAATGTGAGAGATTTGTCATTCTTGAAGTGATCAGCTTCTCTTGTATTCATTATATATTCTTTGACATATGCTTCTCTGTTTCTATCTGATGAGTATTATGGCTTACCTTAAAGATAAGATTTTATGTACACATGATTTAAGCTTTATTATCAGCTATTATCAATCTTCCATATTTGCATATTCTTACCCAGACTGGGAGATAATCAGTAATATATATATATTTTTTCTTCTCTCCAAAAAATCCTGTAAAATATGGTTCTTCTGCCCCCCCCCCCCCTTTTTTTTTTTATCTACCTGACTTTTCCAATCAGGAAACAATTAGGGCAAGAACCAAAAATCTTCTTCCCTGGAGGTTTTGCTGTTCTAATCCAGCTTTCTTATTAATGTAAAAGAACAATTTGTTCATTAAGTCAGTTCTGTTGGCAAACAATTTGATTGACTGTAATCCATACAAATTTCTTCTGATTCACACTGTTATCACAGCCAGCACCAATTGAAATATGCAACATACATTGATGAAATAGGCCTGCCTTTTTAAACAATGACTTATCTCACTTGTCCTATTTGTTTTGCCAAACATTATAAGAGAAAATTTATAGCATATCATAATTGAATTAGACTATTCTGTCTTATCTTCTGTGGGTATTCTCACTGTATGGCACTGTGCTAAAAAGAATTCGTGTTAGATGCAAATACATGATTAACAATTCTCTTAAGACCTTTTACTAACAGGAATATTGATGGATATAATCATAAACAATATAAATCCATACAAAATGACTGAAGGCTGAATGAACTGTGAATGCATGTGGTAACACTATAAATTTTTAATTGAAACAAAATTATTCATATTTGAAACAAAATTTTTACCACTTACCTGACAAAAACTTTTACTTTCATTTCTTACTAATATATAAATATCTGAATGTTTCATATGGATCAATATAATACATTCCAATTTAAGAGGTATGTTTCTTTTTCTTTCTTAAACACTTATAAGGTAAACTAAAAATTGGCTGATGAGGTGCCTCTCAAGTTTATCAAAGGACTCTCTACTATGACTGAAGCTTTGAATCATAATACTGAAATGAAAATTACCCCTTTGGGAAGCACCAATTAACATCAGCTGTCTATACTGAAGGAAAATTGTATAACCTCACCACTTACTATGAATTAAAAAATATTATTGTGTATATTCAAGGTTAAGACACTTTCAAAAATGAAGACAGTACTTACAGCTGGAGAATACCAGTGGGCACGAATGTTCATCCATTGGGAAATTATGAAGTTGTAACTGGCATTCTGCATTGATGGTGAGCCTATGAAAAATCCAAGTATCACTTTTATGGCCAGGTCCATTAGGACACAGTTGACAAGGTTTTTTGGGAACTACTTATGTGCAGGAATACAATATATGTGCAATTTACGATCTTTGTAGGTAGCTGATGCAAATTGCCATGATTTCTTTTAACACCAGTCTTCAGACCCCCCCCCTTTTTTTTTGCACTATCAGCAAAGGCTAACTAATTTGCTAATTAGGGAATTCAAAGGCCTGATAAAGAAAAAGTGACAATACCACCACCACCACCACCACCAATAACTGCCCCAAATATTCAGTCAAATATTTTTGTTACCTTTTTTCAAAATATCCATTTGTCTGAATTTTAACTGCTCATATATGTTTTCCATATGATTTATGTGTATAGTTAAGAATATCATCATGGGGCAGCTAGGTGGCGCAGTGGATAGAACACCAGCCCTGAAGTCAGGAGGACCTGAGTTCAAATCTGGCCTCAGACACTTAATATTTCCTTGATGTGTGACCCTGGTCAAGTCACTTAACCCAATTGCCTCAGGAAAAAAAAGAATATCACCCCATCCACTCATTTGCAGAAACCATTTTAGATTCATTTTATTAAAAAATAATTATTAAAAAGAGAGTCAGAATGGCATAGAAAAAAAAAGCAGTACTTGGATACAAATAGATAAGGGGTCAAGTCCTACTTGTGAATCTCTCTCTCTCTCTCTCTCTCTCTCTCTCTCTCTCTCTCTCTCTCTTTGCTATGTGATGAGGGCCAATCAGTTTGACTTCTTAGTCTTTTGGGCAACTCACTAAGAATTAGAATTAACAATGAGTGACAGAGGAACTGCACATCTGTGTCAGGAATTACCATACCAGGAATTCCCCAAGTTGATAAAATCACAGCTCCACAAACCATTTCTGCCTCTCTCTTGGATGAATTTTTAAAAAGTTAAGAGATATTAGAGGATGGAGGAATATATTTAGCTTATTTTTATTTCACAAGAAAGATTCAAGTACAAAAATGAATACAGATATCTATATGGGTTTGAATAAAATAGACAAGATTATCTCTAAGAGTATTTTTTAAACCTCCAAAGAGGAAGAGATATCATAGTTAATCTTCCATAGGTTGATGACTGAGAAACCATTAAGTTTTAACTTGGTTGGCCCAATTTCCTGCATGGAAAGAGTAAAGAATTAAGTGAGCAAAGGTATAATACTTAGTATTAATATATGGGCTCTACATTAAAAGGACTCCTCTGGAGTCACCAGATATCCTATATAAAAAAGCAGCATTTAGAATTTTTGCTTTTTGTATCAGGAAAGAACACCATGTCTTCATTGTGATACTATTACAGACATAGAAATGATTTTATAGATTTTTTCCCATTTTCTAATCATTTTGTAAGGAGCACATTTCATGATTTTAGAACTAGATGGGACCTTAGAAATTACATATCTTGTCATATTGAAAGTAGAAATTGAGGTTACAACACATAAAGTAATTTATGAATCATCACATAGATGGTAAATGATCCTGGGTTTGGTCATCACTCCCAAGTCTTTCTGATATTCTTTCCTCTATAACATGCTGCCTACCATGGTTATAAGTCACTTTGATTTTTTTTCAAGATCATCTGGTCTTAGAGAAGTGTCATTTGTAAGGCAACAAGAATAATCTCCCTTTAATCAGGCTTCAGAATCCTGAAAATTTGTTGGAAGCACCATGCAGTTAGAAGAGTTTGATCCCTTCATATTTTCCCTTCTGTGTAACTGTCATTTCCTTGTACTTTTTGGTTGGGTAACAAACAAAACTCTGCAGCCTCAAATCCTTGGGTATAGTGATAGATCCACACCAGAAAAGACATGAATAAACAGTTGCCAACTTGATATCATAAGTTATCAGAATTTTCACTGATTCTTTTTTTGCTTTCACCAATATGATATCCATATGAAGCAAAGCTTAAAGCCAATAAACATTAGTGGCACAAATAATATAATCTCCTTGGAAATATAACCAAAAAGACAAAACTGAGAGGCAAAGTTGACTAACATCTGTTTTAGGGCCCCTGAATGATTTTAAGAGTTGAGAATATAGCTATCAGTGCATTTACATGACTATTTCCCATGATAACTTCAGTGATCCTTTGTTATCATGTGTTAACATGTCATTATGTTAAAGAACAATGCACATTTTGATAGGTAGCTATCCATTTTGGGATGTGATTACTAATCAGACTTGCCTTCAAGGGCATTTATTAATAAGTTTTTATTAATAAATATTAATAAGATTTCATTATACTAGAACTGCAATACCTCCCATGAATTAAGTAAAAGTGTATGCTTAAAGGGATTATTTACATGTTATTTTAAAAGCCTTTGTTTTACTATCTTCAAATAAAAAAATGTGAAAATGCTATATTATTGTTTGCATGTAAATTAGACTTAGTAAAATGATAGCATTTCCATTTGGGAGGGGGATTGTTATTGTTGTTGTGTATGTGTGTGTGTGTGTCTTGCAAAAGGGATACAAGAAGTAAATATTAAGAATATATTCATATAGCCATGCATGTATATATATATACATATATATATATATATATATAATTTCTAAAGGAAAATTTTTTAAGATTCAAAGAATTGTAATTCATTTTATTTGGTCAGCCTTTGGTTTATTGAACTGATTTTCTCTTATTATGTACCAAAATCTAAGTATACCTGGTAAACATTCTTCCATTAGATTCTAGATTCATTTTAGTTATGCAAAATAAAGGATTCTCTCTCTCTATCTCTTGTCTCTGTCTCTGTCTCTCTCAGTTTCATCATCCTCTATACCTTGCCTTCCAGAACATTACATCGTGCTAATTAAAAAAAAAATGTCTATGTTCTTACACATTTAGTATGTGAACTAGCTAACAAGCATGAAGATAATTTTCTTGGATTTCCATCTTTCATACTGCATACTTTGCCTTGGGACCACTGGAATATTTTCATGTAAATTTGTGCAAAACATGCAAAATCGGTAAAATTTCAAAGTGGGGGTACTATTGCATTTTAATTTAGTAACCCTAAATAAAATTAGTTGTGATAAAGGAAACGTTTGTCCCCAATGTTACCAACTGAGTAAACATACCCTTACCTTAAAGTATATAAGATTTTCCCATCATTCCATATTCTAAGGAGTTGGTTGGGGGTAGTAATCCAGTGAGCTTCTGCAGTTTTTGAGTTCCGGAAGATGGTATCTGGAATCCAGATTAACCCAACCATATTGCTGTTCAGAGTTAGTATTTTCATTGTGCTATTGAATCTAAGGCGACTGTCTGTCCAAGTCTGAGCAAAAAATATGTCAATTTGGTATTCCTGGCAAAGAAACAAAAAGAAAAGAGATAATTTATTAACAGCTTCTTCTAATATCTTCTGTCTATCTTAAAGCTCACTCTTTCTATGTATTCTCCCTTTTTCTCATTTTGATTTTTTTCTAATTTTTGGAATCACTAAAATCTATTTATTCCTTTCTTAGCTCACTATTTATGACCTGAACCCTTTTCTCAGAGAAGTCAGACTGCAACTTAATGCAATCTGCATAAATGTTAATGCATAAACATAATGCAGTATGCAATATATAATATTTATTCCACCACCTTGTGAACAGTAGTTTCCTGGCATCTCTGTATAATAAGACAAGTGTATAAATTTTAAAATTCAAGGAGCACTGAAGATATCATTGGTAAAGTAAATGAGCTAATGGCAGGCAAATGGAGTTAAATAGGACAGCATTTATTCTCCCAGAACATTAATTGTTTCATTTTCATCCTGTCACTTAGATATCCTTTTGTATGTTTAGCCCTAAGCAGAAAGATTATACCAGCATGTTGTTACCATTACAGATGCAAATTCATCATTATTCTTCCTAGATGATACCTCTCATTGTCCCCTCTCTTCCCCCCACAGAAAGTACTCAGACCTCAAAGGAACCTTATTAATATGCTAATAAGGTAGCCTCTAGTTGCCATGGTGGGATGGCATGATTTAAGATTCTGGACCTATTCCCTCCCTTCCCTATATAGTTTATGCTAATTAGTTCTAAATCATGTGCACAGATTAGGAAACTTTTGATGTTTGTAGGCTTATATGACCAACCTTTTTAAAAAATCCATTTTTTTTTTACAAATGTAACTTGTTATTCCAATAGCTGGCGAAAGCTGTATGATAGTGGGCAAATAAATTAACTTCCTTAATAGAAGGAATCCGCTGAGTCACAGATGAGTTGCAAACTGAATTGGCAGAGAGAGTTCACAAATCAAGGGTATTACATAATTTAACTTAATTTAACAATTGTTTCATATGTGCTGAGAATTTTATTTGGATTTGAGTACAAAAGTCAAAAATGAAACTGTCCTTGCTCACTAGATGTAAGAATTTTACTACAGAAAAGAAGCATGTATACTGATGAGTACACAAAGAGATACAGGGGGGAAAAAACCTAGTGGGGACACTGAAAATTGGCACCATCAGGAAAATTTTTTTCAAGGATGTAGCACTTGACATGACATTTGAATGAAATTTTCCTAAAGGAGAATTGAAATTCCAAAATGAGATTTGGATTCCAATAAAGATTTGGAGTTTTGAATGGACATATTGAAATTCCAAAAAGTGACAGAGAAGAGGGATACCATTCTAGGCCTTATTGAAAAATCACAAGAAGGAACCATGGAACATTTTTAAAAAATTAAGAATTTGTTTAGAAATTAGACTGAATGAAGGAGAATTGTATAAAATAAATTTAAAAAAGTATTTTGGGAGAGGCTCTAAAGGGCTTTAAATGATAATTATATCTTAGTGACAAAAGTGAGCCCATTGAAACTTCATGATTAAGATAGTGACAATGACAGAAGTGCACTGTAAGAATGACAGGCATCTATGTAGGTATTTATATAGTGGTAGTGATATACTAAGAACCCAAGAGGGCAGGGTAGACTAATTTTTTTCTTGCAAAGTTTTTGAAACTCAGGATTTATGTTTTTTTAGGAGTCTATGATTTTGTTCCCTAATATAGTTTTCTAGTTGCCTAAGTGCAAAAACAGCTAAGAAAGGAGGGGATAGAATCCTTTTCTATGAGGCTTCATATCTCACATTAGTCAAATGGCCAACATTAAAGCAGAAAATCATCTATTAAACTGCAGAGACGCTCATCAACTGGGGAATGAAAGACCCAGTTGTGGTGTATGATTGTATTGGCATATTATTGTACTAGAAGAAGTGATTATCTCAATGATCTTAGAAAAACATATATAGACATGCATGAAATACTGAATTAACTGTATATTTAACAAATGGTCCTTCAGGAAACCTGTAAGCAAACCTGCCTTTATTAAATGTTTGATTGATTATAACTGCCTAATTTTACTCTGATTCTCAATATGAGGGAATTTTATTATAGAAGGCTCCATTCATTGAACATTCTAGATAAGGAAAGTATTCATAGAAAGTATGGAGGCAGGCACTAGGTTGGAATAAGGCCTGTTAAAAGGACATTAGTGTCTCCTCCTCAAAAAACAAACCAAAAAAACATAGTGGAATAGATTAGATTCACTCAACACAATAATCAAAGTGTATAGAAATCTAGTGTTTGATAAACCCCCAAACTCCAGCCTCTGGAATAAGAACTCATTATTTGACAAAAATTGCTGGGAAAAGTGGAAAATAATATATCAGAAACTTGGCATAGACCTATATCTCACACCCCATACCAAAATAAGGTCAAAATGGATACATGATTTGGACATAAAGGAAAATACCATAAACAAATTAGAAGAAGAAGGGATAATTTACCTATCAGATCTTTGGAGAAGGAAGAAATTTGTGACCAAGGTACTAGAGAACATCATGAAAGACAAAATGGACAACTTTGATTACATTGAAATTAAAAAGTTTTCACACAAACAAAACCAACAGAAACAAAGTTAAAAGGGAAGTATAAAGCTGAAAAAAACTCAGTATTTCTCATAAAGGTCTCATTTCTAAAATATATAAAGAGCTGTATCAAATTTATAATAATACACATCATTCCCCAATTGATAAATGGCAAAGGATACAAATAAGTTTTACATGATGAAATTAAACCCACCTACAGTTATATGAAAAATACTCTAAATCACTATTGATTAGAAAAATGCAAATTAAAACAGCTCTGAGGTACTAACACACACCTCTCAGATTGGCTAAAATGAAATGAAAAGATAATGATAAATGTTGGAGGAGATGTGGGAAAACTGGGACAGTAATGCATTGTTGGTGGAGATGTGAAATGATGTCATCGTTCTGGAGAGTAAATTGGAACTATGCCCAAAGGGTTATAAAACTTCATACCTTTTGACCTAGCAGTGTCATTATGGGGTCTGCATCCCAAGAAAATCATAAAGAAGGTAAAAGCACCCACATGTGAAAAAAAATATTTGTAGTAGTTCTTTTTATAATAAGAAAGAATTGGAAAACAAATAGATCCCCATAAATTTGGGAATGGCTGACCAAATAGTGGTATAAGAAGATAATGAAATATGATTATTCTATAAAAAAGTGATTAACAACCAGATTTTAGAAAGGCCTAGAAAGATTTACATGAACTGACTCTGAGCAAAATAAGTAGAACCAGGAATAGCAATAAGTAACAATAGCAGTAAGAATGTGTGATGATCAACTATGAAAGACTTGGTTCTTCTCAGTGGTTCAGTGATAAAAAGCAATTCCAATAGATTTTGGACAGAAAATGCCATCTGCATTCAGAAAAAGAACTAAGAACACCGCATGTAAATCAACAGATGCTATATGCATTTCTTTTTTCTGTTTTGTTTTTCTCTCTCCAATGATTTTTTTTTCTTTTGCTCTAATTTTTCTCTCCAAACATGATTCATAAAGAAATGTGTATTAAAATATTTGAAGAGTTAAAAAAGAGTTTTAACTCTGACATTATATGAAAGTCATGTCCTTCCAATCATAAAGTGATGTTTGTACAGTATTTTCATTTCAATTGATCCATTTTGTCAAATGGGTGTGGATCGTTAAAGTGATTCTAAGAGATCATCTTTTTTTATTTCTTACATTTGCCATGATGACAAGGGAGGATAATTTTTCCATATATGCAGCATTGCTCTCTCTTACAGAAACTGTATCAGAATAGGTGGCAATAAATACAATAGCACCATCAGGAATGACATCATTTAATTGTCCAAAGAAGCAAAAGCAAAAGGAACAAAACATTAACAGTATCTTCTAAATTCTTCTTCCAACAGAGACAAGAATTACTCCTGTATAATAATATTATTTTACCAATATATCTTTTACTCATGATCATAACTGAGACTTGCCCTTGGTAACAGTGTGACATGCTCACTCTAACCATTAAAATGTTTCTAATTTTAACAAATGTTTGAGGAAAGAAAATACACACAAAGAAAGATATTTTTGGTTTTATTATAAAAGTAGTCTTTTTAAAAAAATACCCAAATGGATTTTTGGACTATATACAAAACTTTCAGATTCATAAATATCTGTGAAATTAAAGATTCTAATGTGCAAATAATTTATTTGAAAGGCAAAATACTGAATTTAAAAGTGACGGGAAAAATTATTATGCACTGAATTCATCATTGCAAATTTTTGGGGATTCCTAAATGATTTGTTTTAATAATTTGATATTAATAATGTGAGTGCTTAATGAGTCCTAAGTAAGCCATGAATTAATTCAGTGTAAGGAAGATGCTAGCACAACAACAAAAAATTCATACACATGAATATAACATTCATTGTATGCAACATTGACAGTACTACAAAAAAATTCCTAACTTAAGTATCCTGCCATTTATTGATGTGGAAAGACAGAGACTGTATGCATACTCTTAAGTAACTAGGAGTATGGTATTAGAGAGTTACTTTGTTAAACAGTTGATGTAAAATAGCATATTAAATTTCATTTTTTCCAAATACTTCAGATAACATTGTCCATACCAGCACTGTATCACAATGATATAATGATGCATTTTGAATATCCAAAATGTTATGAACTCCTACTGGAGCATGACTTTTCTATTTTTTCAAAATGCTGTAGTAATTCCATGGTTAATGATCTTACCTCATGCTTTAACCCAAAAGTCACTGATTCCCCCAAGTAACAGAATGTGCCTAACATTGCTCTGATGAAACAAATTACCTACTATAGCATTAATTCTCCAAATATGTTTTTAAGGGCATTAACTAGTTTTTTTTTCTTTTAAATGTTGATGAGGATCATAAATAGAATCTTGTTTTATCTCTTCACTTAAGTTCTATTACTTGGAATGAAATCATGAGGATATTAAAATATCTCAACTTTAGTATGATTTATTGGAAAGTTAATACTGACTCTTTCTTTCTCTTATACAGTCCTTAAAAGAAATGGTCTATATTTAGAAAGACAAGGAAGAGCTACAAACAATTATTAAGATTATTAAGTACTTACCATATGCTAAATCCAGTACAAAGCACTGGGGGTTCAAATAGATATAAAAAGACAATTCTGCTCCTAAGGAATTTACATTCTAATGGGGTAAGACAGAATAAGAGAGTAGAAATAATTATATGAGACTTTTTGTATATGAGGGGCTATTCACTGGGGCTTGGACTTTGAAGTCTGGAGTAGGGGGAAGATCAAGGACTAGCTGACATCTGAGGAATGAAGGCTGAGCTGAAAAGTCAAAAGCAGAGACTTAAAGGGAATTTTCCCTTAAAAGAAAGACTCCAGAAGCAATTTGAGAATGGGGAAAAGGAGTTGGAACATTGGACCAGTATTCTTTGGTAAAAAGATCAAAAGGTTAGATGTATGTTTCCAGATGAGGAAAACACAGGAACTATAGGAAATGAAGCTGCAATGATAGCTGAGAAATAGTATTTTAGAGAGAGAAGAGAAAATTCACTTCTCCAACTTCTCTCCTGTATTGATTTCCATTCATATCATAATGCTAATAATATATAACATGAAAACTACTCTTATAAGTCCCTAGTGATTTCTTTCTTATCAAATGAAAGAACACTTTTTATTCTTACTTTCCTCGACTTCTCTGTCATAGTTGGTATCATTGACCACAATTTCCTGCTCTCCATTTAGCATAATTTTTTTTGTAATTTCCCCCTCATCTAATGCCACAACACTAAGTACATTATATTCTTCAATTCTTACAAAATCTTACCAAAATCTACCAAATATCAGATTATTTGCTCTTTTCAGCATTAATCTTCTTGAAAGAAGAGTATGTGTTTCATTTTCTGTCTACTCATGCACTTTTTAAGCTTCCTTGACATTTGGTATATATCCCCACACTACCATTTCCTGGCAGTTTTCTTTGGTAGAACATGTTCTTTATATGTTCTTTATTCTAAAATAATATAAAATGAATGAAATAAGCATTTTAGAAAGTAAAATCCCAGGAAGAATTGTATAAAAAAAAGTTATTGGAATTGAGAACTTGAATTCAATATTAAGCTCTACTACTTACTACCTGTGTGGTTTTTAACAATTCATTTAACTCACTAGGGGTCTCAGTTATTTTTTCTGTAAAATAAAATTAATGCTTTAAATTTCTCCGAGGTCTATTTTAGCTCTAGATTATTATGAAAAAAATGGCAAACATTTTAGGACTTTGTGATGAGTACTGTATCAGGTAGCATATTCCTGTTGTTGTTTCAACTATTTCCAATTCTTTATAAGCCTTATTTTGAGTTTTCTAGGCAAAGATACTGGAATAGTGTGTAATTTGTAAAATTAAGAAACTGAGGCAAACATGGTTAATTAACTTGCCCATGTCTTCCTGCCTCTGGTGCTCTACTTATTGGCTATTATAGGAAGATATAAATTTAGGGAAATATAGTCCCTTCCATGATGGAAAATATGGCATACTAGGAGATATATTACATACATTTAACAAGTCTTGTTCTGGAAGTAATTTGGTATGATGAAAAATAAAAGTTCTTTCTTGAGTCAGACATCCTTGATTCAAATCTCAACTGTGCCATTTACTTTCTCTGTGATCTCGAATGTCACAATTTCTCTAAGGCCCCAGCTTCCTCATTTTTAAAATTAAGGATGACCTTATACAGTCTCTCTGAAAAGTTTCAGAATCAATTGCAAGACATGGGAGACATTAGCACAGGATTATCCAGCATGGTGTGCATCAAGGAAGAAATATTAGTCTGATCAGCCACAGTCAGACACACTATACCTTGACCCCAACATCATGATGCCATTTTGGTCCTAAATACAACCAACAAGCTAGCAACAGGAAGGAAATGAAGTACATGAGTTACCATTAAGGTTCTTCCTAGTTCTAAATATGTGTGTGTGTGTGTGTGTGTGTGTGTGTGTGTGTATTTCATGCAGAATAAAACACACTAAAACTTTACTAAAATGAATTGATGAATAAAAACCTGTTTGTGAGGTCTGACAGGATAGTTATTACTCAGCACTGGGATCAGAAATGAGAAAAGTCTTTTTGGAAGTTATGACATTTAAATTGTATATTAAATAATGAAAAGAAATTCAACAACAAAAGGGAAAGATGTGAGGCATTCTAGTGATAAGGAACAGCTGTTGTTGTTTGTCCTTCCGTTTCAAAAAACATAAGGGCTCTGCTGTCATGACACACAAGTGAATTGGCCTTAAGTGAGGGAGGCTGTGCAAGGTCACCTGCCTCTCTTTCCCCTCTAGAGCCATCTGGGTCCACTGGCCATATATAGATCAGGATGACTGGCGATGGCCCTGGATGCAGAGGGAGGCCTGGGCCTTTTTAAGCTAAGATCTTCAACATATCTCAGTTTGACTGAGGCTGCACCCATTCAGTGATTAAGGCTAGGTAGCAAGGAGGTAAAGAATCTCCTCTTTCACCTAATTAAAAAAATTCTAAAGAAATAATTCTGGGAGAGGAAAACCATTGGTAAGGAGCATCTGAAAGATCTCTAGGAAGTTACATAAAAGAGGATACACCTAATAATATCATTTTGCTGCCCTGCCCTTAGAAATGAGAAGAGATCATTCATTATTATAGCTTGAAGCCAAGACAGTCCTTTGTTCAACATTCTTTCAGTATTCTTTGTCTCATACAAAGGGTCAAAGAGAGTAGATGTTTTGGAGAAACAATTGATAGATCTGCACTTGGAAAGAACCTCAAAGATAACTACCTAATTTTATCAAGGAGGAAATTGAGGGTTTTGAAGGTTTTAACTGGTCAAAGGTTAAACAAATATTATTTTGCAGAGATCAGATCTGAATCTATATTATCTGACTTTAGAGCCAATGATTTTTCTTCTGAACCACCCAGTCATCCACATGGTTAGTGTACTGTGAGGAGTTATAAAGAATGAAGATTCAAAAATGCCTACAAAACTATGAACAAGGAGGCTAGAGTAAAGCATAGATAGGATAAGGAAGTGTTAAGGATAAACAAATTTCAATGGAAAGATAACACTCTATGCCTTGGGGATTTTGAATTTGTGTTACTAGATAGGAAAAAATGATTAAGAATGGTAGAAGATTCTGGTTTGGGAAGCAGAAAGGAGATCATGATTGTGAAAATATAGATTTTTAGATTTACCTTTTCAGAAGCACTGCTGGGAACTAGGGGGTTGAATTAGATTGCCAAGGCAGCCAGTGATTAAAAATAAATAAATAAAAATCTAAAACATTAGATAATTTCTCCCAAACTAATCCAACCCAATAAGTATTTAAGTGCCTTTTATGTTTCAGATATCATGTCAGATGCTAGAGATATAACGACAAAATCAAATGAATTAGAGTTTTGTCTTTCTAGGTATATCAGCAGAAATGGGCTATTTTCTGAGTTAGAGTTAACATCTAGAATAACATCTTCATTTAAAATCAGTCTTTTAAAAATGTTATATCATTCAAATGGGTATAAATTTGAACTATAAAAATCCAAGCTTATTATCCAAGATTTTGCTTAAGGAAATGTCAATATATAAAAATTCCTGTTTTAAGCTGTTCCCAAAATAGAAATCAGCCAGAGGCTAATAAATGCTCCAGAAAAAAAAGCAAAATATACAGACATGATTAGGAGCCTCATTAACCACTCTGTATTTCCAAGGGGACTAAGATAGTTGCTGAATAGTTTGCTTTAGAAGCAATGTCTCTGTTCTGGGTTAAAGCTACAGAACTGATAATATAGTTTATAATATCTAAGGATTTCATTTTCAATTTTTAGATAGAAATAATAAGTTCCTGAATCTGGAAAAATCCTTCAAATCATAGGCTATGGACTTAACTATCTAGCCTCCAATTCTCATTTTAGCAGTGCAAAAACAATGACCCAGAGAGGTTATGATTTGCTAGTTTGACAGGTGTTAAGTTGCAGAGCCAAAAGCAAAAGGTAATCTTTGAGAGAGGAGTAGGTGTTATTAACTGGAATTGATAAAAAAAAAACTTAGTAGAGGATGCAGCATTTGAGCTAAACATGAAAGGATGTGTAGAATTCATTAAGTGGACAGGTAGAATGAGAAGGGAAGAGCGTATAAGGCAGGTAATAAGTATTATGCAAAGACAGAGAAGATCAGAGATGTTTTTCCTGGATATTCCCTAGGTACCTTAAAATAGAACTCATCCTTTTCCATCTAAACATATAAAGTTAAGTGGCACAATGGATAAAATACCAGACTTGGAATTTTGACTGGTCAAAGATTAAAGAGTAGAGGTTGGATCTGAATCTATATGATTTTTCTTCTGAACCACCCTGGCATACTATATGTGAGGGTAAGAAGGAGTGAAAAATAAAAAAAAAATAACTACAAGACTATGAAGAAAGTGGCTTCACATTTTGCTTCATCTAGCTCTGGAACAAATTATATTTGTATAAATATAATAAATAAATACATATAATATATATGTATTATAAATGAAGTAAAATAGTTAAATATAAATTAATTTGGGGAAGAGTAAAACAGGGGAGGAAAGGCTTCATGGAAAAGGTGATGCTTGAATTGATTTTTGAAAGAAAATATTGTAAGAAAGAAGAAATCCATTGTAGGCCTGAAGAAATGTGTAAAGCCAGTGTAAAAGTATAGAATTAGGTGATGGAATATTGTCCTCATTCTCTCAGTGAAGTAGGAGATTAAATCACTTGGTCTAATTCTTCTATTTAAACCATGTTTTATAATGCTCAGGGAGAAACTGAGGCAGTATCATACATTGGAGATTAGATAATACTTTAATGATGTTAATTGAGAGTTCAGAATCCATAGCTATGGACCGGTACTTCTGGGACTCTTGTCTCAAAGCACACAATCCATTGAGAGTTTAGACTGACAGACATGCCAGCCGACTGGATCTCAAGCAGGTCCAGCAAATAGTAAGTTTGGTCATAGCATTCTTATAGGATTTTTGGGAACAAAGGAGCTCACGGGGCAGAAGGAGATGTTGAGCACTGGATGGAGAAGAACTGAATTCCAGGAAGAGCTATCAATTCAATTCTGACAGGTAGGGAGTAAAGGAAGCTTGGGACAGAACTAGGAAACAAGTAAGTCTGAAGCCAAAAAAATAAGGAGTATGTCCAGATGGATCATCTGGTAGTTTTATGACTTCATTGGAATGAGTCCAATTATTTCTGATGGTCAGAAGGAAGGAGGTTGCTATTTTTGGGCAGAACAATCAAGGAAAACTGAAACAGAGCAACTGAGGGAAACTGAGACAGGGAAACTATGGCACGACATTCCACACTCTCTCTCCTGAATATTCAAATTATTGAATCACCTTCCCCAGATACCCGGAAGGTTTCAGCACCACAATTTTTACTGACCCTACCAGGAGCAGATAATAAAACTAGAAAAGGTGCAAAGATGGCGATGACAAGTCTCTCCCTGATAGTCCCAGAGCTGTTTAACAGCCTTCCATAGTCCTCCCTGTTGCAAGCTTGTCAGGTCCTCTGCAGTTCTGGAGCTCCATCTCAGCCAGGGAACCCAGTTTGAGATGGACAGTTCAATGTTAGGTCTGCAGTAGTTTGTGCACTAGCCTCTGCTTGCAAAGGGAGCAGCTGTGCCCAAGGCAGCTGTGTTAGGCCCTCTAGGGCTGCACAGGCCATCAAAGACACCAAGGGGGAAGGATGAAACCAAAAGTTGCTCTACCTGTCCCTGCCCAGAAGAACAGACAGGCTGGGGAACATTGCTACAGATCAGAGTGTCAGAGTGCACATTGTGTCAGACCACTGAGGCAGGCACCCACAAACCCAGAGGCATAATAAGCAAACTGCAACATAGGATGCTGAAATGCTAATTAATTGGGGTACCAGGAGAAGTGGATCAGAGAGACTGCCAGAAATCAAAAAAATGGTCCCAGAAACTGAGTCTGCCAGGGAAATCCCAACAGAATAAAGGGGTTCAAATTCAAAGCAGAACCAGCAATCACAGTCCAGTTGGGGTTTAAATAATAAACCAAGCAGGCAGAAAAAAATGAAAAATTGACTGCTTGTAAGGGCTTCCAATTTAAATTGGTAGGTTGGGGATGGGGCAGAGGTACTTAAGGCCAAATGAATATGAAACTAAGGGGCACTATGGTTCCCATTTCAAGTATTTTGGGAAAACCCTAGCTTTCCTGGTTATTATTTTGTATTCCTTGCCCCTTTTTCCCACCAAAGGAATCATCCAAGGAGGAGTAAATAGGGCTCTAGTTGTCAAGTTCATCCCACATAACAGGCTAGTATAGTAGGGGTTTTCCACTCTGGAACTCACGCTCCCTTAAGCAATTACATATCCCGAGGGTAACATTGTGATCAATTTGACAATGCAGATACAGTGACCCAAAATCTTAACCCTACATTTTTCATCCTTAAATCCAAAATACAGCAATAGGGAACCCAATCAGGTTTATACAGTAACACACAGTAATAGGGGATTCAATCAGGATTGTACAGTAATAGGGGACCCAAGCAGGATAGTACAGTAATACAGTCAGAATTTTATAGTCAGTTATCAACCACCCTCAGTTCCCCCAAATTGTGAACAAGTCCATTTATGAGCAGGGGCAATGTCCCTTTAAGAAGCTGCTTCATGCTGAGAGAGGGGCAAAGTGAACTTCTTGTCCAGGGAGGGGTTGAATGTGGTGAAAGCAGGGAGTGAGCTGATCCAGGTCCCAGAAGCAGGTTGGTATGATTGTAACTTGACTAAAATCTAGAACAAAAAAAAATAAATCTAACAAATAAAGGTTAGAACAATCTGAGATAGAAAGACTGGTTCACAAATGTGGAGAAGCCAGCATAGATGTATCAGCAGCTTCCAAGCAAGGAGACAGGTTTGTCTCACAGGACAGACAAAGGGCTGTCAGGCTGCAGTTCCCATAAACAAAAAGCAATTAGATCTCACAGACAACTGTGCCAATTGTTCTCTCATTATGCAGAAACTTTTAAAAACCAGAATATCTATAGACACAAATATCCAATAACAGATAGACGACCAGGCTAAATATTCATTTGCCTAAGCATAATGATTAGATATAATCAGATTGGAAACAGCAAGGTATGACATAATTAAATTGTATCAATGATTCCTATTGACTATTGCTCTGATCATAAAAATTAGTAATAGGAGGAAAAACAGGGACATGGCCACAACACAATATAATCAGTCAAAATTGAGTCATCAGCACATACAGGACAGAGGATAAAATAGCCTTAACTCAGTTTTACTCCAGGTAATTGTCCCAGTAACTTTCAGAAGGTGGAGCTTTAAAATCCTAAATAATATTAGCTACAAGCCCAAGAAATTTTACCTCCAATAACAAATTCCATTTACCAAAGTTTCATATGAATCCTAAACATGCATTTACCATGACCTTATATTGATAACAGTAAGAGATTTGTCCCATGAACTTTCTGGGACTTAACTTTCATGTCAAATACAAATTTCATAAGGTGAACATTACAGATCATTTTGCTTTAAAAATAACCAATACATAAAAATTGCAAATTGCATATTGTCCAGAACATAAACATTTTCAAAGGCAAAAACTATTATCCTCAGAATCCCTTCAGATAATGAATACAACTTAAGATGATTTAATACAATCAATTAAAACTCATACAGAATATCTCATTTTCACATAAAAGAATCAGAAAGATTCTGAAACAATATCAATTAACCTTTTTTTACCCTACCAAATTATAGATCACATTTGTTATCATATTCCTTGAACAAGGAGACAATCATTCACCTAAGTAAACAAATAGCTAAGTTTATCTCAATTTCTAAAAAACCAGCTGAAAGTGTGTGTGTGGCAGTTAAATCTTCACCCTTTGAGAAGGAACCTTCCCATTTCTCCCTCCCCCACTCAACTTTTATTTTCCTCAATTAACTTTTAGGATGCCAACTCCTTTTCTCTCTCTCCCTTCCCAAATATCTTTTTGACTTGCCTCCTCTTTTTTTTTCTCTCTACATCCTCTTCTCTTTCTTGCTACATGCCTTTTCCTTCTTTCTCTCTCTTCCCAAATACCTTTCTGACCCAGTCTCTCTCCCTTTCTTTTGTCTCTCAATTCCTTATCCCATTCATATAAATCTATCTCTTTCCTCCTGTCTTTTTTCCCTTTTCTTTCCTTCAAAACTTTCAAGATTTGCAATATAGTGAATAGCTAAATAATTCCACAAAACTCACACACATGTTCAAAATTAAATTTGACAAAATTTAAAGCAAAACTCATAATGTTTACCAATTACCAAGTATATTTCAGAAGGTAACATAAGTTATCAGGACTTTTTTTTTCAAACAAGCTATTATCAAATTGAATCAAACACAGCTTTTAGAAATTTTTCTTACAGTATTGATGGTTCAATATTCAGACAAATTTCTAAGATCTTATACTCAAAATAAACAATCTAGCATGCACAAGGCAACAGAAATTATAAAAACCAAATACCCATAAGTACAAAAGTACATGGCTTTTTTTCTTCACTCAAATAAATTTCCTAAATTCCAATTGAATGTTGCAGGCAAATTGAATTATCATTTGGTTGTATGTATAATGCACATACACACATATATGTATATACACAACATACATATAATTTTAAACTGGGCTTTCCAAAACTTTTTCTTCTCCTAAGTTTTTTTTTTTCTCTAGCACTAATTGACATCAACTTCCTTTGTTTTCTCTCCACCTCCCCCCAGGTAGAGCTATTATCCTTGTAAGGAATAATTTATTGCTGCCTTTTTTTATTGCTCTTTTCCCTTTCTTTTTTTCCTCTAGTAGGTTTTTTTTTTTTTTTTTTTGGGGGGGGGGAGAAAGGGAACTTCTCTGCTAGCATTTTAAAGATAGCCAAATGATTCTGTTCCTGCTACTTTCAAATTAATGCAAACATTTAACTCCAATAAGAAATTTTAAAACCCAAGAATATTTCTTTTAACATTGAAATGACCAATTGCCACCTTCTCATCATTCTTAAAACTTAGCAGAGAGGCGGAGCCAAGATGGCGAGTGAAAAGGTGACTTTCTGCCTCTCCTCTGATCTTTTCTCAAATCAACAATAAAATAAGCCTCTGAACTGATCTTCAAGTCAACGAACTCAGAAATATTTGGGCACAGCTCTCTGGATAACTTCATATCAGGTTAGTCAGACTCGGACAGAGAGATAAATAGACCACAACTGTGCAGGCCGGAAGTGAGGGTGGGACTCAGCTCAGCTCACTTTGGAAGAAATTCCAAACTCCAAACTCCAAATTCCAAACACCTGGAGTTTATCTGAGGCACTCGGGACACTCTGCCCTGATTGGGGGCAGGTGTTCTGGCAGACTTGCCTTGTTTAAGGAGTAATTCAGACTCAGTCCTAGCCCCCACCGGCCCAGCACCTTAAGTCAACTTGCCGAAGTGCCCAAGGGCAAAGCTTTTTGCAGCCGCCGCTTTTTTTTCCCTTACCTTAAAGAGATATCCACACTGTCTAAAAAAAAAAAAATATGATGAAGAAGCAAAAGAGAGCTCTCACCATAGACAGCTTTTATCAAGGCAAAGAAACGACCCCAGAGCCAGAGGTTCCTTTAGAGAAAAATCCAGAGAACATCAGCCAGGACCATCACTGGTCCCCTTTTCAAAAGGCCTTTCTGGAAGACTGCATAAAGAACCTCAAAAGAGAGCTGGAGGATAAATGGGAAAATAAACTGAAATCAGTGCAAGAAGGATATGATGCCCTGCAAAAGAGATAGGAAAAAGACACCAATTTATTAAAAAATAAAATTAGGGAAGTGGAAAAAGAGTACAATGAACAAATTGGCCAGTTACAAAAGGAGCTTAAAAAGGTAACTGAAGAAAACAACACTTTAAAAATAAGAATTGAACAAATGCAAGTGAATGACTCACTAAAACTTGAAGAATCAGTCAAACAAAAACAGAAAAATGAAAAATTAGAAGAAAATATGAAATATCTCCTAGGAAAAACAACTGACTTGGAAAATAGATCTAGGAGAGACAATCTAAGGATTATTGGACTTCCTGAAAGCCATGATGAAAAAAAGAATCTAAACACTATCTTCCAGGAAATCCTGAAAGAAAACTGCCCTGAGATTGTAGAATCAAAGGGCAAAATCAACATTGAAAGAATTCACCGATCACCTCCTGAAAGAGACCCCAAAATTAAGACCCCAAGAATATCGTGGCTAAATTTCAGGACTATAGCACCAAGGAACAGATTCTGCTAGCAGCTAGAAAGAAACAATTCAAATACCGAGGTTCAATAATTAGAATCACACAGGATTTGTCAGCTTCCACACTGAAGGATCGAAGGGCATGGAACCGGATATTCCGAAGGGCAAAGGAACTTGGATTACAGCCAAGAATAACCTATCCAGCTAGAATGAGCATTATCCTCCAGGGATGAAGATGGTCATTCAATGATATAGGTTAATTTCACCTATTTCTAATGAAAAGACCGGATCTGAACAAAAAATTCGACACCCAAACACAGAACTCAAGAGAGGCATAAAAAGGTAAAAAGGAAAGGTCTCTTGAGAAGTTTATTTCTACTAGGGAGATACTCAAAGTTTGGGGGTATAATTAACTAGATATTACTTTGAGAATATGAAAAAGAGAACTAGAGGGGAAAATGTTGTCATACTGAAGAAAAGAGGGAAAAAGTGGTAAAATACGATCTAAAGAAAAAGGAGGTAAAAACAAGGTAAAATCACTTGAAGAGGCAAAGAAAACCTAATATAATCGAGAAAAAGAGGGGAGGGAGATGAGCACTGTGTAAATCTTACTCTCATCAGG
>JAJPUD010018440.1:3929-28695 GCA_023553655.1 Myrmecobius fasciatus | reverse complement strand
TACTACTACTACTACTACTACTACTACTACTACTACTACTACTACTATTACTACTACCACTACTACCACTACCACCACCACCACCACCACTACTACTACTACTACTACTACTACAACTACTACCACTACTACCACTACCACTGTCACTACTACTACTACTACTACTACTACTACTACTACTACTACTACTACTACTGTAATTACTACTACACCACCATTACTACTACTATTATTGCTACTACTACTACTTGCTTTGAAACTAAGAGTCTAGTACTGAGGGCAGCTACAATTTGCCTTAGAGTAGATGATAAAGCCCTTGCTACTGGCTACACAGTAGGCCTAGATCTCATGCAATTTTATTCTGAAAAGCTAAAGTGACCTTACCCAGACTAAATGGGAATCCTCTTTATTTTCATTATTTTTTTTTACTAGGGACTGTTGTACTTCAAACATCATATAACAAGGGGAGACCCCCTACTGTCTCTGAATACCACCAATCTGTGCTAATTACTAAAATTTCAATGTGAACATTTATATCTTGGAAATCAATACTATAAATCAGAGCTTGATTTGTTTTATTGAGTGCCTAGGCTTAAGAAAACGGTGGAGAAAATTTTAATAATGTAGATTAAACTTAAAATTTCATTGTGGGTAAATTCCTTTCTTTCCACTTCCCCCTTGGCTTGCTATTAAATATTTGCCAGTATATCTCTGGCTGTTAGTCACAGAAGGTTTTCCCATGATGGCAGAATTTGGATTCAGAAGCCTTGCTTTGGGCTTAAAGATTCAATTCTCTCTCTGAAATTAGAGGTAATATGCACTGGACAGAGGAAATAAGATGCAGTCTTTGAGTCTTGCCTGTAAGTTAGGTTGATTGTTCTACATCCATGTTTTCAATGTTTTTGTTTGTGAAGCAAGGATTCAATCAAGGAATCATACTGGGTCTCACAGTCAGCCCGATGGAATTATGGGACATAAGGAGCAGGCAATAGACAACAAAATATAAGGATGCACCCTTTCAGATCTTGAATAGCCCCCTTAGAACTTGTAAGGACTTTAAACTTTTGATCCAGCTACAGTCAGGACTATAGTACCAGACTATGAGACTAGGGTTCCTGAGATGCTCCTCCACTGAGCCCTACTGAATGCTGCTCCAGTGGAAACTCAGATGGATGTTATTTTGATTCTTGTCTGTAGTAACTATTGAATCCATGCTCT
Source organism: Myrmecobius fasciatus (assembly GCA_023553655.1). Lineage (NCBI taxonomy): Eukaryota > Metazoa > Chordata > Mammalia > Dasyuromorphia > Myrmecobiidae > Myrmecobius > Myrmecobius fasciatus. The sequence goes on along the minus strand of JAJPUD010018440.1, from coordinate 27,477 downwards.
TACTCAGTTGACATCCTCTTCTGGGGTACTATTTTGCATTCTTGGAAAGAACTGGAGCCCCCATATTGGGACCATGAGTCTCAGCTTCGAGATCTGCCATTTTTTGGTCAGGCTCCTAGCTCCAGGGGCCGAAATTTTGATTCCCCTCACTAACACATTTTAACTTGACCACTACACTTTTCTCTCAACTGGCATGTAGTTTGGTTCTCTTAGAGACATTTGCTTCTACTATAAAATACCAACACATGGTTGGGGAAAAGAGAAAGAAGTCTCCCTCCATTAGTCCTACAGCATATTCTAAGAAACACGAGAGAAAAAAGGAAAGCGAGTCTTTAAGAGCTTCTTTATGAATTGGATTTTCCCTCTTTTCTTGACTGCCTGAGAGTAAAGTTAGTTTTTAATGTAGGCCACAGAGGGGCATTGATAATAATTTATTTCAGTCATCAATAAGATCAAAATGTGACTCCCCCAAAAAAGAAAAAAATGTGACTCTCCAAAAGAAATGAATTTTATGACAAAAAACAACTACAAAAATATAAGAAAAAATAACTTTGTAATTAAGCATATATAACAAATGTTCTTCATAAAAATCACATACATAATTGTTTGAAATATCAGCCCATATTTTTCATATATCTGTTATAAATAATGAGCAATATGGTTACTTATGTGAACGACCAGTCACTAGGAAATAACATTCAGTACACAAATACAATGCCAGGGAACTCTGTCTGAGATATAGTACATATTTGTTCACTTGAATTGGTTTTAACCTATCAAGGCAGCAATGACCTCCAGCTCTGTCTGGAGCATGCATATGTATTCACAAATGTGTATGTGCTGGTGGGAGGCAAGGGAGCTGGGATGGGGACATATTGGGCAAAATACTCTTATCCTTTGATCCTGAAGCAAATTTTTCTTTCAATCATGTGTAATAGAAAGGCTACCAAGGCAAATACTCTTAATTCTTGAAATAGTACTGCACTTCTTTGCAAATGGAAATTTACTATGGATTTTCTGTCATAAAACATATTGGTGCTTCTCTATTCATCATCAATAATTTTAACTTACTTAACTAAAACTTTTATTCAGATTTTTACAAAAACTGTCTTGGCAGTTCCAATAGACTTGGTTTGGAAAATGCCATCCAGATTTAGAGAGAGAACTATGAAGATTGAATGTGAATTGAAGCATACTGTTTTCACTTTTTTGTTTGTTCATTTGTTTTTTTTCTTTCTCATGGTTTTTTTTTTCTCTTTTGGCCTGTTTTTTCTTGTACATGACAAACATGGAAATATATTTAAAAGAATTGTACATTCTTTTATCATTGTTTGCTGTTTTGAGGAGGGGGATGAGAGGGAGAGAGGGAGAAAAATTTGGATCATAAAGTCCTACAAAATGAAATTCTTTACATGTATTTGGAAAAATAAAATACTGTTGAGAAAAAATTGTCTTTGGGGAAATTTGTGTGTGTGTGTGTCAAACCTTTGTGTGTATGTGTATGTGCATGCACACTGGTATGTGGGCATGTGCACATGTGTGATAATCCCAAGTGGCCGACACCGGAGAAGTGTGAGGAGGTAGGGCCCCCAAATAGTACTTGGAGTATATTGTTTCCTGGACCTACATGAAGAGATGCTGTGGGTATTGTGGCTTTCCATAGGTGATGCCTTCTTGCATGTTTATGGCAAAGGGAGTCCCTTTGCCAGGCACATCTTGAACTAGGTATTAATACAGGCAAGTGTAGCCTGGGAAAAATCAGACCACTTAATTGATCTTTGGGGATACTATTAACTCACATACACTTACTGTACCTATAGGAGGCTTATGAAGTTAGTCATTTGAAGCTGCACAGTGGCCAGTTTTTTATTTGGCTTCATTTGTGAATTAATCCAGGAAGTTGAGGTTGGGTTTTTGCCCTACTCTGGAGCACAGGAGGGCACATTTTTCACTATACAGAGTTCTCTCAGGAAACTAAGAATGTTCTGAAAATAAAATGTAATTCTGCCTGCCCCACAGACAATTTCCACATCACATTTTTTTCCCAGCAAAGAAATAAAATCTCTTCAAAAGAAAAAAAAGATTTTTAAAAGCAATCTCAAATCATTTAAGCCTGGGTTATGTGAATACATACATTTTGAATCCAAATTTATCTTGAAGTATTGAAGATGATCCTAAACAATTCATGACATGAATTATAGAAGATGATTTATTACAGATATACTGTGTCATACCTGTTCTCTTTCTAAAACATAGTTGTCCACTAGGTTTAAAACAGAAGTAGTATATTTATATATGTGGAAATTTATTTTAAACATAACTAAAATATACATTGGAAATAAAAGGATTTTCTATTTAATGTCACATGTTCTTTGAAAAACTTCATTTGAGGAGATGAAATATTCATTTCATATTATGACAGAAGCCTGTGTTTGGGAGATCTGCAGGCTAAAAATTATTTAATAAATCAACCTGATCCAGCAGGCTGAGATTATAAGAGACAAAAGATAATTGTGTACTTGCCTACAATTCCCAACATATAATGTTCTTTGAAAGAGATGTGGAAAACTCAATTTTAGGCAGATTAAATTTATATAATTTGAATATATTATCCTGGTCTATAACCTTCTGTGTGCTTAAGTTTGTATTTTACAAGTGTTTAACAATAGAAAGATTTCCAAAAACAAACAACAATTTTGAGGAAAAAAGTAATAAAATTTCTTATTTTTGCTACATCAAAGACAGATCCAATCATTTCTCACAATCCATGGCACCATTTTCTAAAACATTCATCCATCCACACCCTTTAAATAATGTATTTCACAAACAAACAAAACATTAAATATATTTCAGGCAAAACCAACAGCTGTTGAGCAAATGTCTTCTGAAACCTGGTATAGGGCTATATCACTGTAACTGATTGGACTGAAGAAAACAGGAAAAATGCTGGAAAAGGAACAAGCATTTGTGAAGCCAATGGGCCAATCTAGACTCTTGGTCTGAAAAATTGCTTCAAAGATTTTTTCTCAAAGTTCTGGGACATTCAATGGAAGCTTTACATAAATAAGAGTCAGGTTTAAAGTGTTTATGCTGAGCACAGCTGTTGGCTAATTGATTGGACTGTGGTATTTGATGCATGTGCTAGGGGATGGAGAGGGGATTATTGCTAATAGTTTTTTAGATGTGTATCCAGAGCATCCTTTTCTCTCGCATTCTTAAGACTGAATAGCAAAAAGAAAAAGTAAATGGAAGAAAAATATGATGGATAAATGTGAAAACAGTGAAACCTCATCTAAATTGAAGATTGTAGTTTTAGAACTGGAGGAGACCTCAAAAGCCATGGAAACCAATACCATAATTTTACAGATGCGGAAACCAAGCAACAAATAACCTAAGTGAATTGGTCAAAGTCATATAACTAGGAAATGTCTGAGGCAGAGTCTGAAAACAAGTTTTCCTAACTCTAACTCTAACATCTAGTTTTCTCTACTCACTTTTCCCTACTTCACTTATCCAATTAGAAAGACAAATCTTATAAGCTAGAGGAACATAAGAGATCCACAGCTAATTACATTCATGGAATCATAAATTTAGGAACAACTACTTGGTAAGATGAATCTGCTTCTGGTCCTGGACTCAGGAGGACCCGAATTCAAATGTGACTTTGGATACTTCCTAGCTGTGCTACTCTGGGCAACTTATTTAACCACATTTTCCTCAATTTTCTCATTTGTAAAATGAGCTAGATAAAGGAAGGGCAAACTATTCCTTTATCTTTGCCAAGAAAACCCTAAATAGGGATGATAAAATTGACAAAACAATAACAATCACAAATTTAACCACATAAGTTCTTAGGAACTACAATTTGGACTCCTAAGAATTAGAGGGGAAAGGTCCAATCAGGGGAAAAGCAAAAGGGTTTTTATCTTCTATGTAAGGGGAAGAAATAGAAGAAAGAAAGTATTCCTAGAATAAAAGTGAGGAAGTTATATGACTTTTGCTGAAAATAAAATACCAGTCTCAAGCATTCTCAAGCAAATGACCTTTTTGGGGAAACTTACCAATTGATCTTGGTCTTGATTGATCCTAGGAAGAATGAATCTAAAGTTCAAATAGGTTTCTTTTTTAGCTTCCTCAGTGCCTGGCCCAGGGTGACTTGACTAGAGGGGACTACTGGGGGAAGACAGCAATTCAAGCAAGTAGAATGGCTTCCATGAGATATAGTCAGCTCTTTTTCACTAGAATGAATGCTTATTAGGGATCTTGTTAAGGGGCTTCTTCATCCATTGGCCAAAGGAATTGACCTAGATGACCTTTAAGGTCTCTTCTAAATTTAAGATCCTAAATTCTATAAACATTTGCTTTGAATAGAATGTTTAGGGAAAAATTCCCTTTGTAAATTGTTTTCTGCAGTTGTGGAGGAAAGAAACTTAAGCATAAGAACTGAAAGCACAAGAGAAAATACTTTTCCTTTTCAAAACTATAGAATAACAATAGTAGTAACAGGTAAACTACTTATTGGAGAAAGCTCATTTTTGCTGAGCACCTCCTCCCCCCAATTAAGTGAAATTTATTTAACTGCTTTAGCCTCAATTATACTGGTGAAGCTGGTAGAGACTTATGACAGGACCTTCTAATATAAAAAGAAAATTTAACTGTAGATTTGGCTGTTTGCTCTTCATTCGACCACCAAAAGAGGAAAACTAACCCCAAACCAGAGTCTTTGACAGTCTGGAGTCAATGTTACATTCCCAAGGGCAGGATGGCCCTCCAGATAAGGTTTCTTCAGGTGCCAAGTCTGGCCTGGGGAATTTGTACTCCTTACCCCACCAATATGGCCATTGATCCTGCTTTGATGAAACTGTGATTTACTGAGGAGAGTTCTTCAAAGCCTACCTATCCACATGACCAAAGAGTTAGAAAATCTTCTGACATATATATATATCATTCCCTAATTGTTTCTGATGTACATCAATACATTTCATCTCTTTACCATATGCAATATTCAATATATTTATATAAAAGAAGAGGGAATTTCTTCCTTAGTGTGCAGCCCTTTTTACCCTGAATGTGGTATCTACTTAAAAGCAAGGCAGGAATACTTTAACAGTCCCATTTGGGGTTTTTAAAGCTCCATTTATATACCAGAAAAGATTATAATTCTTTGTTTTCTCTTTGGTCCCTACTACTTCATCCATTGACAGTAAGAAAACTCATCTAATTATGGACATTTAAAAATGAAAGAAACCCATTAAGGTTATACAAATAATGCATTATTTTAGAGAACCTCTCTCCTCCAAAATCTTGACCAATCTTCTGCTTAGGAGATCCTGTTCCTTTAGTTCCAACAGTCCTTTCTATATTAGGAATCACAAAGATGAGAAGGCATGTTCAAACTATTGTCTGGATTAATGAAAGAAGGCTCTGTCTTCACTGATGAAATTATGGTTCCAGATATTAGTTTTATGTCACTTGTATGTATCTATAAATGTGCATGTGGTTTTCCCTATTAAATTATAAAAGCCTTGAGGGCAGATTCTATTTCACTTTTATCTTTATATCCCTAATGTCTAGCATATAATACAATAGATGCTTAACTAACTGATTGATCAATTTTTTGTAAGTGGCTTTGGTATTTTATCACCTGGCAAATTATCTCGTATTTGGGGACATTCTCATTCACAAAATGAACAGATTTCTTATGGCAAAACTCTGGAAGTTTCTTTGAATCCTTTAGCTGAAACAAAAGGAAACTAATGGAGAAACTTTGATTCATTAGCTTAACTGGTTTAGGCTGGGAGGCATATGAGTCAGTCACTGGTCCATTTACCAAGAGATAAGGAGGTGGCTTATTAAAAGAGAGTATTTGGAAGCAAGGAGGTACAAGGATAGAAAGTAAGGAGAAGAGTAAATAAAATAAAAATCTATCTTTTAAATCCCCAGTGCATTTTTTTCTTTCCTTCATTCAAATTCAGGAGAGAATCAATCTTTTCATCCCATACTTTTGGTATGAAATACCTAGGCCCTGCTAAGGATATAAGTCTTTGTCAATTCTTGAGTCTCTTGTCTCAGTTCTCTTTGGATAGTCTTCTCCAGAGCCAAAGTCTAAGACATCTGGATAGTTGGTAAATTCCTGAGGTAATGGGAACTCCTCTGCTGATGAATGAGTCCGGTGCCCAAACACCTTCTCCTGAAGTTCTGCAATGTCATTTCGAATGTCAGCCATCATCAGCAAGAGGAAATCAAAAGAACCAGGAGGTCCCTAAATATTTAGAAGTAGAATTCAGAGTCAGAACATTGTTGTCTCAACCCCAGTCAATACAAAAAATATCCAAAAGTGATTTGGTTTGCTAAGATCTACTGTTTAATGTCAACTGCTAACTTGATGGAAAATTCATTTGCTGAATTTCATTGCTCAGGCTGGGTGGTTCTGAGGATGACAATAATCAATTATAGATTCCCCAAACTTCAAATCACATGTGACCTTGGGTAGATTATTTAATCCTTCAATATCTGAGTTTTCTGATTTGCAAAGTTGTTGGAGGAGTTAGAATGACCATCTCAAGAGACTTCCTAGAGTAACAAGTATTAAAATCCTATTTTAAAAGCTTATTCTGTTAATGACTTGTCAGTAATACAGTGATTTAAAACAATCCACTGGACTCACAAAAAATGCTATCCACCTCCAGAGAAAGAACTGAAGGAGTATGAATGCAGCAGATCAAAGCATCTTTTTTTAAACTTTTATTTTTTGTTTGTGTTTTCATTTACAACATGACTAATATAGAAATATATTTTGTATGACTGAACATATACAACATATATGGGGTTTCTTGCCTTTTTAGGGAGGGGAATAAGAGAATAAAGAGAGAGAATTTGGAATTTAACATTTTGGAAAAAAGTGAATGTTATAATTGTTTTAACATGCAATTGGAAAAAATAAGATTTACAAATTTAAAGAATAAAAAACATGATTTTAGTTCTATATGCACAGAAAATTATAATATTTTGAAACTAACATGAGAGCATGTTAAAAAGAAATTACTCTTTCAATAATTGGGAAAGAATCAAAGGATTTTTAGTTTTGTATATAGTGGGCATATATTATTTTCCATTGTTATGATATTTATTTATCATTAAATCTACTTAATGTCATTTAATTATCACCACCTCTGGTCATGATAAAGGGAAATTTAGACAGGTATTCTACCTTCTGGGAAACAACAATCTCAAACACACAGTACAGATATAGCCTGTTAAATATTGGTTAAATTTATGAATTTTTTCCCTAAATCTTTGATAAGTATGTTTCTGGTGGTGACAGTGTCACCAGCAGAGCAAGAGAGCATATACTTTGTACAATGCTACCAAAGAGCACCATTAATAATGTTTCTTAATGGGGGGTAAAGATATCTTTGTTTCATATGGTCAGAAGAGTGGTTGTTTATAGAATGTTGGGACTGGGTAAGTTTAAAATTTTTTTTCTTATCTGATTTTTCTTTTTTAGACTTTGTCAATGTTCATAGAGTACTTGGATAAGATGCATAATGACGAATCTCTCAGTGAGGGCCTTTTGCTTCAAGGAAAGTTTTTAATCTTTTAGTATCAAAGACAGTTTTCACCCCCTCCTTTGTCAATGTGGTAAAGCCTATGGACTCTTCAGAATAATGATCTTAAATGAACAAGATAAAATACTTAGGACCATAAATGAATCAATTATACTGGAACATATTTATTAATAAAATATATTTATTAAATATATATTAATACTTTCAAAAAGTATTAAAAGCACTGATCTAAAAATTAGCCATGATTTAAGAAAAAAGAAAAACAGCTACACTGGCTTTAGTAGCTCTTTTCACAGTAATAAAATGCTATTTAGAAGAACCAAATGAGAAAAAGGAGGCAATCATTCTTATCTGAGTCTACATCTATTAAAGGTCATTCAATAATCTTCTAGTGAACATTCTACCCTGGTAAGATTGACAAATAATGCTACTTACTGGAGATCCTTTAGGTCCAGGAGCTCCTCTTTCCCCCTAGAAAAATCAAGAACAGGATTGTTATCTAGAACGTGTCTACTATTTCAGTTTTGACTTTAAAAAAAGAAAGAATGAAAAAGAAATTAAAAAAACAAGTGCCAAATAACAAGCTTCTGTGATTAAAATCAAATGTAATATTGTAGCTGTGCCTCAGGGATCCTCTTGTTTGTACATAGCTGCCCAGGTCCAATGAATCAGATTTCCCCCAATGCCATATATTTCCAAACCAAGTTTTACAAAAGGAGCATACACATCCCCAAGCAGCTCGTGGAGTTACCTGCAAACTTTGAAAGCTAACTTTCTTGGACTCTCCACACCATCCCTTTCCTTACCCTACCCCCAACTCCTACCTTATAAAGTGTTATCAATATTAGAAAGCAGGAACAAAAGTCAAACTACCAATTAGTTCCTTGAGTCAAATATATATAAAAATGCAAATGCTGAGCAAAAGCCTTTGCTGAGAGAAAAGAATGTATTATTATTCCTTAAAGGTGAATTTGAAATAGGACTGGGGAATTTCTTTTAAGATTTTTTTGAACTTTTTCTAATTTTCCTCCCAACTTTCATATTTCAGAGAAAATATCTTTGCCTCAAGTTTTTTCCTCTTCTCCTTGAAAATGGAATTATTGAACAGTTATTGAGCTTCAGTTGGTGCCTATAGTTATGATAAGGAATATTTAAACTAACAAATTCTGAAATTTTAGTACACACCTTGGAACCATCTCTTCCTGGTGCACCTGGTGGACCCTAAAAGACAAAGAAATTCTGTTAAAAAGAAAAGAAAAATGAAAACAGAAAAAAGGAAACCCCCATATAAGTGAATTGGAAAAAATACTAACCACAGGGCCTCTCCGGCCTTGCTTAATATGGGAAAGGTCAGGAGATGGTCCAATGGGTCCCATTGAGCCCCTAGGACCAGGCTGTCCAGGAGGCCCAGGTATGCCAGGAAATCCAGGGCTTCCTTTTGGTCCAGGTGACCCTGTAATCCAAAAGTATTCTATTAATCTAACAGCTTGAGAGATAAATACTGGGAATGGAAAGGGTTATATGCCTCAGAGATCAATTTCAAGTTGGTAGGATAAAAGACTTTTTTGGAGGGTAAAAGATTTAGCTAGCATTCCATTATGATCTTCCTAGAAGAGGGGTTCTTAACCTGTGGATCTGCAAACTTAAAAAAAAATACTTTTCTAATTCTATTGATGACTTTAATAATTTAACATAATTGTCTTGATTTACAATCTGATGTACTTCATTTTATATATTTTAAAAACATCTAAAATTTTATTCATTTTTAAAGAAGGGGTCCACAGCAGCCCTTTTTGTAGTGGCTGGAAACTGGAAACTGAATGGATGCCCATCAATTGGAGAGTGGCTGAATAAATTATGGTATATGAATGTTATGGAATATTATTGCTCTGTAAGAAATGACCAGCAGGATGATTTCAGAGAGGCCTGGAGAGACTTGCATGAACTGATGCTGAGTGAAACGAGCAGAACCAGGAGATCATTATACACAGCAACAACAATATTACATGATGATCAATTCTGATGGACATGGCTCTCTGCAACAAAGAATTGTCTCAAACCAGTTCCAATTGTTCACTGAAGAAGACCATATACACCCAGAGAGAGGGATATGAAATGTGGACCACAGCGTAACATTTTCATGATCTCTATTGATGTTTGCTTTCATTGTGTTGTCTTTCTCTGATTTTCTTTTTTTTTCTTGTAGACAGGATTTTTCTTGCACAACTTGTCAAGTATTTCAACATTATTAACATGTAGTGGACTTCCTTCCATCTAGGGGAGGGGAGGGGACTGGGGGTAAAATTTGTAATGGAAAACTTTGTAAAGATCATTGCTGGGGAACTACCCATACATATGTTATACAAATAAAAAGCTTTAATAAAAAAAAGAAGGGGTCCACAGGCTTTATCAGATTGCCAAAAAGGTTCATGATGTCAAAAAGGTTCATGACACAAAAAAGGTTAATATCCCTTGTTCTAGACCTATCTTTTATTACCTTTTAAGGAGTATCCATTTTAGCTTATACTAGGTGACAATTAGTAAAACAGTGTGGTTTTCAAGTCCTTGTGAAAAATCCTAGAATTTTCATATTGTGTAGATATTAATTTAGGGGCAGACACAGGTCAGAGGAGAGACAAGCTAGTTCAGATTTCATCCAAACTTGTCACTCATACCAATTTTGAATTCCATTTACAGGAATGTGATTGAGAAGGAAATGAGTTTCTTCCCTGGATTAAAGAATTTCTTCAGTACCTCAGTCAGCCACTTCTAGGACCAAATACTTTACAATAGTTTACACAGTGAATAAACTCATCAGAAAGTATTACATTTCCAGTCAAGCTACAATTACATGTGTGAGATGAGGGACTTCATACCCTTCTATTCTATGGAGGCAATGAGTGCAAGAGACTGGTTTCTAGTCCTAAGAACTGAACTTTGTCAAATATTTAATGATTTCCTGAGGCCTTTTTTTTAATAAATCAGCATATTCTGTGGCTGAATTACTTAAAGATACAGAAGCAGAATATTAATTGAATGCTAATTCTTAATAATTAATTGAACACCAATTAATAATTAATTATTTGTAGAGAAATTTTATTTGCCCTTGAGCTGCCTTAGTAAGCCCCAGGAAAAAGTTTTAGAGCAACTGCAGAAATAGCCTATGATATTAGAAACAAAAAAATTAAAATAAATAAAAAACTTATGGAAAAAGCAAAGGTGAGCTTCACGAGTAGGTTGAATACATATAATTATTTTCAAGTCAATCACAAACTATGCAAACATTTAATGTGTTTGAACCATTATTGTATACAATGGTTTCTTATACCAACCATTGTTGTATTTCATTACACATATAGCATGGTAGAATGAAATTGGATTTTGAATCAGAGAACCTATATTTAAAAGCCATTTCTGACACTTGATATCTGTACATTCTTGGATAAGTCATTTAATTTCTCTAGGATTAAGTTTCTCATGACTGTTTAGGATTCCTTCTAGCTTTTTTTGTGGGTAGAGGTTTTGGAGCTTATTTTTTAAAAGTCCAAATCCAGTACCTTGGACAGCTCAAGTCAAGGTTAGAAATAAGATGGCAAAAATGTTTAAAACAATCTGGAAAATTGGATTCATGAAGGAGGTAGTAATTTTTTCTCTTGTCCTTATACCTTGTCCCTGCTATGATCTGAGAGAGAGAGAGAGAGAGAGAGAGAGAGAGAGAGAGAGAGGAGGGAGAAGGGAGAGAGAGAAAGGAGGGAGAAGGGAGAGAATGGGGAGAGGGAGGGGGAGTAGGAGAAGGAAAGGTAGAGGGGAAAGGAAAGGGAAGAGGAAAAGGGAGAAGAAGAGGAAGAGGGAGAGGGAGAGGGGGAAGGGAGAGGGAAGGAAGAAAGGAGAAAGAGAGGGAGAGGGAGAAAGGAGAAGAAGAGGGAGAGGAAGAGGGAGAGGGAGAGAGAGAGGGAGAGAGAATGTATACAAAATCACAAATGACCTCCCTCTAGTGAAACAAGAATATCCCAGGCTTTTGGAGGAGAAGCCTATGATGGAAATAAATTCATAAGAAAAGATACCATATTCATTGATAAATAGCAAGATGCCTATTTTCTGAGAAGACCAGGAAGTAGGTTAGTCATAGGAATTACACTAGAGGAGAGCTATATTAAAGATAAAAGCCAAAACTAACTCTCATTCTTTGAATAGATGTATGCTCAAAATTTCTTCTATTACATTTAAGGAAAAAACAGAATATTAGGACAAAATCAGAGAAGAAAAAAATTAGTTTGGCCCTGTCTCTACTTTTTTTTTTTTTTTTTTTACTCACTTCCATCTCCCAAATCTTAACGATCCTTCAAGGTTCATCTCATGAAGCCTACCTTAACCATTCCCATATGTGATAGTTTCTCCTTTTTTGACCTCTAGTACAGTCTATTTTTGTATTTCATAGTAGAATGAAAGAATGTTAGATTTGGAGGCAGAGACTCCTGTACTGAAATATGAATTTTGACACTATCTCTATGTCCTTGGACAAGTCATTTAATTTGTTTGGGACTCAGTTTTCTCACTTGGAACTGTGCTTTATGACTGCATAGATCCCTTCCAGCTTTAAATCTATGATCACCTCTTCTTCTTAGTATCCCTTGACTAGAAGTCTCAGCTCAAGTTCCATGTTTCAGGTCCTTTCCAATCCTCCCAGATGCTAATGTATTCCCCTTTCAGAGGACTTTCCATCTATGCTATATGTATCTTGTATGTGACTAGTTATTTAGTTGTCCTCCATGCCCATTAGAATGTAGGATCCTTGAGGGCAGTGATTTTTTTTGGTTTTTGAGATTTTTTTGTCTTTATTTGTATCCCCCCAACATTTAGAACACAGTCTAGCACATAATAAGCATTCAATAAATGCTCATTGATTGACTGATCACTATTATATCTGACTGCTTTATGTGCATATGCCATTAGTATTTTTAAAATTTGATTTTATTTTCAGTTCTGAATTCTCTCTCTCAATTATCCTCGTCCCACCTATTGAGAAATGCAAGAAAAGCAAAATCAATTATAAACACACACACACACAAACACATATACATATATGTAGCTGAGCATAACAAATTATGGCATTGGCTATGTCTACAAAAAAGAAAGAAATCATGCTTCAATCTATATTCTGAGTCCATCAATTTTCTTCTGAAATGCATAGCATCCTTCATCATGAGTCCTTTGGAATTGTGGTTGGTCATTGTATGTAAGGGTGCCTAAGTCTTTCAAAGTTATTTGTCTTTATAATATACTTTTGATTAGCACAACAGTTTTCCATCATATATACACATCATATAAGTTGTTCAGTATTTCCTAACTGATGAGCATCCCCTCAGGATCAAATTATTTTCTGCCACAAAAAGGTCTTCTATATGTATTTTTGTAAATAGGGGTCCTTTTCATCTTAATCTCTTTGTGATACAAATCTAGTCTGGTGGGTCAAAGGGTATGCACAGTTTAATAGCCTTTTGGAAATATCTCCAAATTGCTTTCCAGAATGGTTGGGCAAGTTTACAGCACTACCAACAGTATAGTAACGACTTTATTATTATTTTTTATTAAATATAAAGCTTTTAACCCCTCAATAGAGTATGTTACTTAGGGACAGAAATGCTACTTTCTATTTCACACCCTCTAACACTGCCAAGACACAGGACTTATTATATCATAGATGCCCTTTATTAAAAAAAAGAATAGAATTGAATATTAGTGGGCTATTAGTGTCCAATAACAAATAAGAAAGTTAATATTTTTTAAATGAGTTTGCACACCTCTACTTTTCCTTTAGTGACTAATGATTAACTGATTCAGTAAGAAATAACTTTTCAGATGTTTTAATTTGCTTTCTCTGAAAACTATATTTATTTTTAGGGAATTTATCCATTTATCTATCATTGATTCTTTACTTCTAAAATGCAGATGGAAATTGGTGACACAGGCTTGAGTACAAACTTCTTTAAATCTATACACTAGGCATTTAGCAAGCAGCTTATGGTCAGTCAATTTGATGTTATCTAAGATCTTCCAGTATTCTCCTCTCACTCCTCACCCTCTGCCCAAATCAACAGTTAGTAGGTGATGCACTGGTTAATTACTTCAATGCAACCTGCTATAATTTTTACTAAAACAAAGGATTAAAGATACAGAGCTGGAGGAACCCTAGCTGATATAACCCCCTCATACAAATATGGAAACTGAGACAGAGAAGTAATGTGATTTATTGTGTTTTATTGGAAAGTTCTGCTGTATTTTCCAGAGGTCTTCATTACTCTCTCATCTTTCCCACTCTGTTCACTTACCTGGAGGGCCCTGACCACCAGGTTGCCCAGGGGGTCCTGGTAAGTAGGTGTTTGAAGCCAGCAACTTGTCAACTGTGACATGCTTGCCCAGGTCAGCAGCATTGTTTGGGAGTAGTGCAATCTGCAAAGAGGGAAACATACTATTGTTAGAAAGGGGAGAATTCAATGAAAAAAAAAGGCTGATGATGGTGGACTTGCTGTACCAGATCTAAAACTATATTACAAAGCAGCGGTCATCAAAACCATTTGGTACTGGCTAAGAAATGGAGTAGTCGATCAGTGGAATAGGATAGAATCACAAGACAAACTAGGAAATAACTATAGCAATTTAGTCTTTGATAAACCCAAAGACCCCAGCTTCTGGGATAAGTATTCACTATTTGACAGAAACTGCTGGGAAAATTGGAAACTGGTGTGGAAGAAATTAGGGCTTGACCCACATCTAACACCACATACCAAGATAAGATCTAAATGGGTTCATGATCTGGATATAAAGAGTGATACTATAAGTAAATTAGAGGAATGTAATATAGTTTACCTCTCAGACCTATGGAGATGGAATAAATTTATGTCCAAAGAAGAACTGGAACTCTTAATTGAAAACCAGATAGATAACTTTGACTATATTAAGTTTAGAAGTTTTTGTACAAACAAAACCAATGTAGTCAAGATTAGGAGGGAAGCAATAAACTGGGAAATCATTTTTACATTTAAGGGTTCTGATAAAGGTCTCATCTCTAAAATATATAGAGAATTGTCTCATATTTATAAAAATTCAAGCCATTCTCCAATCGATAAATGGTCAAAGGATATGAACAGACAATTTTCAGAGGATGAAATTAAAACTTTTTGTAGTCATATGAAAAGGTGCTCCAAATCACTATTGATCAGAGAAATGTATATCAAAACAACCCTGAGGTACCACTACACACCTGTCAAATTGGCTAAAATGACAGGAAAAGATAACGATGAATGCTGGAGGGGATGTGGGAAGGCTGGGACACTGATACATTGTTGGTGGAACTGTGAACGGATACAGCCATTCTGGAGAGCAATTTGGAACTATGCTCAAAAAGTTATCAAACTGTGCATACCCTTTGACCCAGCAGCATTTCTATTGGGCTTATATCCCAAAGAAATCATAAAGGAAGGAAAGGGATCCACATGTGCAAGAATGTTTGTGGCAGCCCTTTTTGTAGTGGCTAGAAACTGGAAACTGAATAGATGCCCTTCAATTGGAGAATGGCTGAACAAATTATGGTATATAAATATTATGGAATATTACTGTTCTGTAAGAAACGACCAGCAGGACGATTTCAGAGAGGCCTGGAGAGACTTGCATGAACTGATGCTGAGTGAAATGAGCAGAACCAGGAGATCATTATACACGGCAACAACAGTACTATATGATGATCAATTCTGATGGACATGGCTCTCTTCAACAATGAAATGTTTCAAACCACTTCCAATTGTTCAGTGAAGAAAGCCATATACACCCAGAGAGAGGGATGTGAAATGTGGACCACAACATAACATTCTCATACTCTTGATTGATGTTTGCTTACATTGTGTTTCCTTTATCTGATATGTCTTTTGTCAGATATCAGATATTTGTGTAGATACGATTTTTCTTGCACAACAATGATAAGTTTGGAAATATGCATACATATATTCGATTTGCCAAATATTTTAACATAATTAACATGTAGTGCATATCCTGCCATCTAGGGGAGAGGTGGGGACTTGGGGGGAAAAATCTGTAACAGAAAGCTATGTAAGGGTTAATGTTGAAGAATTACCCATACATATGTTTTGCAAATAAAATAAAATTTAAAAAAAAAAAGAAAGGGGAGAATTCATGGAAGATTTTGTCACTTGCTTATTTTGAAAGCAGTTGTTTTCCCAGTACAAAGAACCAAAAAGAACCAGGACTGGATGGAACCCTAGAAATCATACTATTCCTACTTCTCCATTTTAATTAGTGAGAAAACTGAGTATCAAAGAGGTGGAGCGACTTATTCAGAATCACACAGTTAAAGGTCACCAGAGTTAGTGGTGAAGTTTCATAAGAATCAAAGTTTCTTTTGGAAAGGACCTGGAATTCTGGGACTTAATCTCTTTGGCCAGCTGACAGAAACTAATTCTCTCTAGGGCCAGGACCTATGATGAGCCCCAAGTAACATTTGAACACTCAGTAATAACCTTTGGTAAAACTGTAAAGCAAATGACATTTTATTCATAAAATCTTACTTTCCTTTATTTTGTTGTAGTCTTCCTTCCTTTTAATCCTAACTTGAAAGACTCGATGCTTTCCATCCATAGAGTCTCTTTCAACCTTATAATGTACTGGATGAACTAGTAGCCCACACTGTGGATATCCCCCTCCTTACCATATCTCATCAGAGCTAATCTGTTTAATAACTCATTTCTTTTGGGTACTGTTTCCTGCTAGGGCTGATGTGAAAAATCAATCCAAGTAACAGATTAACTAATTAATAATTATTACAATTAGCATATTGATAAAATATACTGTTTTAATAATATAACATAATATATAACATAACAATTAATATAATAATAAACAAACTGTAGTGCCACTTGGTTATTATGCTATTACATAAAACAAATCCTATAATATGTATAATAGGATATAATTTACAATGTATATCTTATATTTTCTTGTAAGTATATGTGTCATATCCCCCCTAAGTGAAACATAAGCTCCTTGAAGGCAAGGACTATAAAATTATTATCATTTTTGAATGTTGGAGGGGATTTGGGAGGGCTGGGACACTGATGCATTGTTGGTGGAGCTGTGAACGGATACAGCCATTCTGGAGAACAATTTGGAGCTACGCTCAAAAAGTTATCCAACTGTGCATACCCTTTGACCTAGCAGCATTTCTATTGGGTTTATATCCCAAAGAAATCATAAAGGAAGGAAAGGGTCCCACATGTGCAAGAATGTTTGTGGCAGCCCTTTTTGTAGTGGCTAGAAACTGGAAATTGAATAGATGCCCATCAATTGGAGAGTGGCTGAACAAATTATGGTATATGAATATTATGGAATATTATTGTTCTGTAAGAAATGACCAGCAAGATGATTTCAGAGAGGCTTGGAGAGACTTACATGAACTGATGCTAAGTGAAATGAGCAGAACCAGGAGATCATTATACACGGCAACAGCAGTACTATAAGACGATCAATTCTGATGGACATGGCTCTCTTCAACAATGAAATGTTTCAAACCACCTCCACTTGTTCACTGAAGAAAGCCATATACACCCAGAGAGAGGGATGTGAAATGTGGACCACAGCATAACATTCTCATACTCCTTGATTGATGTTTGCTTACATTGTGTTTCCTTTATCTGATATATTTTTTGTGTAGATACGATTTTTCTTGCACAACAATGATAAGTTTGGAAATATGTATACATATATTCGATTTGCCAATATTTTAACATAATTAACATGTAGTGGATATCCTGCCATCTAGGGGAGGGGTGGGGAGTTGGGGGGAAAAATTTGTAACAGAAAGCTATGTAAGGGTTATTGTTGAAGAATTACCCACACATATGTTATGCAAATAAAATAAAAAAAATTATTATCATTTTGTCCCCAGAGATTAGTATAGTGTCTAGATTAGTATAAAGTAGGTGCTTAACAGGTGTTTGCTGAATTGGATTGACTTGATGGCAGGGAACAGCATGAACTCCTTTCAGAAAACAAATAAGG
The DNA here is from genome assembly GCA_023553655.1 of Myrmecobius fasciatus. NCBI lineage: Eukaryota > Metazoa > Chordata > Mammalia > Dasyuromorphia > Myrmecobiidae > Myrmecobius > Myrmecobius fasciatus. The sequence continues at coordinate 9,841 of JAJPUD010018440.1, read as the reverse complement.
TTCATAAAGGTTCATAAAACACTTTGTATAGTGTTTAAACTTTGAAATTTTTAATAATTCAGCCTGTCATTCCTTTAATATCTCCTTAGAGTAAGAGGTAACCCAGGATTCCCAAATGTTAATCATTAAGTTAGATTATATATTTGGCACAAGAAGGGACCTCAAAGTTCATCTCATCCAATTCCTTCATTTTATAGATGAGAAAACTGAGGCCCAAAGAGATAAGTGATTTACCAAGATCATAAATGTCATGTGTCAGGGCAAAAATTTGAACCTCAGCCTTCTAATTTTAGGTTGGAACATTGTGCTTGTACTTCATTAAAAACTGAGGTCCAAGGAAGCTGAGACTTGCCAAAAACACGTAAGAAGCAAAGTAGTAGATCTGGGATTTGAACCAAGGTTTTATGACTCCAAATCACCATTTTCCATATGGCACCATGTTAGCCTGAACCATTAATGGAGTACAAGCGTGATGTTCCAACCTAGAATAGCTTTGTGATTGGATGTGGTGATAGGTCCCCAATTACCTCCAATTAGAGGATCAACCTCCAATTCATAGAGGTCCATGACCAGAAGATAGGCTGCTTGGTGACTTTTTGGCCATTGTCAAACTTGAAATACAAAGGTTAGCAAAATACATCAGTGAAACGTTGGCCCACCCTCACCAACAGAATCAAAAATCTTTCAGTATATCAAAGTAACTTGGATCATATGTATAATAGAAATAATCTGTCAAAACATTCAAATTCCAACTTCCTATCAAAACTTTTTAAAAGAAAGTTGGATTTGATGCTAATAACTGATATAGATTTTAATTCTTCTTAATGCAAATTATGGTAGCTTTTTTCCCACTGGATAGAGAATAGAGAGAAAACAGTTCGTAATTTGCTTTGTCACATTATTTATCAAGAGTTCCTATCATCTCTAGAATGCAATTTTCTGAAGACTTCTGCATGCAATTTGCCACAGAACTTAACATGTAACCCAAAGGAGTTAACTCACGGGAGAGTATACCTCTTTGGATATAGCACTGGACTTGGAGGTAAAAAGATCTATATTCAAATCCTGACTCAAAGACTAGCAAAGTGATCCTTATTAAGTTATTTAATCTGCTTCAGTTTCCTTATCTATAAAATGGGGATTATAGTATCTACCCCCCAGGATTGTTGTGAGGATGAAATGAGAATATCTGTAGAGTGCTTTGTCAACTTTTAAATGCAATAGAATTGTTAGCTATTGTGATTATTAGCTATTAGGAATAACAAATAGGGATAATACTAGGGGGAACTGTAATCAAGAGGCCAGTAGGGAACACATTTTTGATAAACGAGATTTTCAGCCTCTTAAATCACAACAACCAGGTTGCTATATACTCCACATCTACAATATTCTGACATGTTATGGCTAGTCATCAAGAGAATGACTCATTTTTTTATGAAAATGGAACTGCTTTTAGATAACTTCAAGCTATCTTTTGGAGACACAGATCAGGTAATACAGAGGATATTCAGAATGGGCATCACACAAATTCTAGTGGACACAAAATCTCCTGGGTCAACTTGGACATGAGAAGTTTGAGGGTCAGAGGTGCTGCAGGAAGATAACTCCAGACAGTGAGTTCCAATTCTCTTAGGGGCTTTTCAAGGAGGGAAAAAAGGAAGTGATGAATTCCAGACAGTTTCAGGATAGTGATAAAATTAGCTGTCTCTGAGAACTGATTAATCTTCCTATGCTTGCACTGAGAAATTGGACTAGACATAACCGATAGATTTTTGGAGTCCCCTGGGCCAAGATTTGGTACAGGATAGGAGATGGATCTATCCTGGACCTTATCCAGACCTTCAAGATACCTTAAGCCTCCAAAGTCCCCTTGAAATCTAGGTAAATAACTAGGCAAATAACCAAGCATGTGTGCTTGGTTTAAAGGAGGCTTACATTTATAATTACAGCAAATATCTTTGTGAAAAAGTGGCCAGGCACAGGGTATCCCATTTGGTGACCTTTGGACATGGAATTACTGAGAGACAATCTGTTATTTTAAGTGTTGAGTGCTTTCTCTGTAATATTGGCCCAAAGCAGAATTTCAGAGTGATCACTTTCCATTTTCCATTTTCTCCTTCAGATTATCCCCTTCTCTCTCTTACTTTGTCTCAAATTTCATGCTAATGTTCTGGAAGATTTTTGATGCAATCCACAGGAAAGATGCTACACATAATAAATCTAGAACTAATCTCCCAGCCTCTATTTCAAATGCATTATATACAACATTACATGTTGGAGAACTGACCTCCACAATAAAACAACAGGGAAACACAATCAAAAGAGAGCCAGAAGGTCTTGTATAAACTCTAGGGAAAAGTATCAAAGATGGAAAAAGCATCTGTTGATCCATAGCCAGAATACCAGGGTAGATATTATTAGGTGTGCGTAGGATGGCAAAATTTCACTGTGGTGAAAAACATTTCTATCTTTCTACTGTTTGTTTTTGGCATCAAATTCCACAATGTTTACATTAAATATCTTCATTATGAAACATGATTCTGAGAATTACCACTGGCATTATTGTTCTTCCCCCACAAGGGACCTTCTGGGTCTGGTGTTTTTATGATATGTTTTTACGAGCTAACAATTTCCTTTGCTCATGGAAATACGCCATTCTGCCAGTTGAATAAACTCAACATCCATGAAGGGTGAGTCAACCATATTTACATTAAACACCTCTTTTATGAAACATGACTAAATAAAATAAATGTCTTACGTGTTAGGCTATCATACTTTTATGATAGCCTTCTTACTTTGAAGAAGCTAGTACAAAGTGAATTCTAACAGGACCTTTACAAAGCTGTAGTCAAGACATGATTTAATGATTATCTTCTACTCAAATTCATGACCATAAACTGGCCTCCTGACCCCAGTCAGTCATTTTGCAAATGCATGCCTTTGGTCTCAAGAATGACAGAAAGAGTATGGGTGGATTGATCTAGTGAATTTTCCCCACTATGGTAAAAACAGCTTAAAAACACATGTTCTATTAATAGAGGTGGGGCTGAGGGAATAGTGTTTCCAGAAAGCACTAAATTCTATCTTTACTTGCTTCTTGGTGAAAGAAGCAAATATGAAGAATAAGAAATTCTTTGGTGTGTATAATGGAAAGAGCATTATCCAGGGCATCAGAAGACTTGGGGTTTAGGATTCCACACTTAGAGATTTAGAACAGGAAGCAACTGTGGAGGTCATCTGATCCAATTCCTCCTATTTTATAGATTAGGACTTAAACTTTTTTTTTCCTTTTTGCCTAAGAAATTTTTATGCCTGAGAAATTTTTATATCCCAAGCATACAGGTATATAAAATAGGTATACAAATCAAATATTTACTGATAATAAATCATAATTTCACAACCCCCATATTTAGTTAAACCCTACATGGGATCATAACCCACAGTTTAAGGTTTGTTATAGATGAGGCTCTTGTCTTAAGTCAAACAGGTGCTATGTGGCAAAGACTCACTGAGACTCACTGATCTCAAAGTTCACCATTTCTATTGCACCTTGCCAGTTTGATTTCTATCATTTACTAATAGGGTCCGTCCCTTCTTTTATCTAATGCCTTATTTCCATCACCAAATAAGGGGATTGATTCATCAGGGATTCTTAATCTGGAGTCCATCCAGTTGTTTTTTTTATACTTTGAAAACTGTATTTCAATACAAATGAATTCTTTCATAATTCTGTGTATTTTATTTTATGCATTTAAAAACATTTGGTGAAGGAATCTGTAGGCTTCATTGGACTGACACAAAAAAAATGAGGAACTGTGCCAGATGAACTTAGAAGTTTCCTCCCATTTCTAACATTTTATGATTTTGAATTTTGCAGTCAAGATTCTGGATGCCAGAGACCAGGTTATCCTTTTCTTAAAGAAAATTTCCCAGAATCTCCCTCTTCACCCCTCTTTCTAAGAAACCTTTCTGTTCACCCTTGCAAAATCTACTATGTTGTTATATTTATTGGGTGACATAGTGAATGTTAACCTCAGTTTCCTAATTAACCTCAAGGGGATAAGTATTTTCTGGCCACTTTCAATTCCTCTGTACTTTTAGCAAGTAAAGGTTGGATGTTAGGATTTTGATTTGTTTAAGTGCTGCTGTCCCATATTCCTGGATCCATTCTCTATAATAACTATAAAGAGTGTGTAAGGAAGCAAAGCATTTAGGAGGGAAATTACAGCAACATTCTTCCAGTTTTCTTCCATTTCATGGATCCCATCAATCATATCATTAATATCCACATTCAAAATTTAACATTAAAATATAATGTTGCCTTTAGTAAAATGCCTTGGAGTCACTTGGAAATCAATTTTTTCCTAAGCCTGAGAAATAGGTTGACATTGACTGGCTGGTAGCTCATTTTATAGATGAATGATACTTACAGATGAAATGACCAAATTGCAGAGATGTTAAGCAATTTCCCTCAAATCAACTAGCTAGCTGAAGACAAGAGTGAGATAGAAATTTGAATCCATCAAGCTAGTAGGCTACAAACACTGAACTCTTCTTCCTCTGGCCTTCTATTAAATTTACAATCTTACCATTTATTTGAATTCTTAGTTAACTATTACATTTGGTTATTATTTAATTATTTCTTGTGATTATCTTTTGCGTTTTAGGGCAGCATAATAATAGGAAGCTGAACTTGGATTAAGGAGAAGCCCAGGTTCAAATTCTATCTCTCATACATAACTGAATATGTGACCACACACAACTCATTTATTCATAATTTCATATTTATAAAATAGGGATAATGATACAGTACTTAATCCCTAGAATTGCTTTGAGGGTAAAATGAGGAAATTTATATAAATTGCCTTGTAAATCTTAAAATATAAACTTTTATTATTATTATATGTTTCACAGATGATATTTCTTAGTTAGCATTGATTAAAATGAATTGAATTTTTATTATTTTTACATTGAGAGTATAAACTCCCTGAGGGTAAGATCTAATTTTATATTTCTTTCTATACTTAGAAAATTAGCATAATGCTGGGCACAAGCTGATCAATTAATTCTTGAATCAAACTAGGTTGTTTTTTGCCCCCCTGAACCATTTAATGCTTGGTTTGTGTTACCAAATTGTAGGGAATGGAGAGCTTGGTTTCCCATCTTTGGGATAGAGTCAATAACAAAATAAGCTATTTCCTGTACTTTTTATCTCTGCCTTAGCCTACATCCCTCTGGGTCTTGCAAAATGTTCAAACTATCCTTTCTCTTGTCTCGTTTCCTCTAGAATTATCCTTTGGCAATCACACCTCATCATGTCAAAAGGCTTGTTCTGGAGATTGGCTGATCTCTGAGAAGCCAAATGAGTTCATGGCTCTAATTTGTCTTTGAGGAGTTGGCAGGACAAAGACCACTGTCTGAAAGATAAATTACCAAGTGCATCATTTGTAAACCAACACCAATTTTTCTTGGTTTCTCCCACTAGAAATGTGTGTGGGGGAATGCAGTTATGTTAGCATCACAGTCGCTTGATTAGACATCTATGCCATCTTTTATAGTGGCACTGATAACTTTCTAGGGTACCAGGTATGGGTACCTTCACCATTTGGTGAAGAGAGTCTTGGGTAAAGTCGGAAGATGTAGTCTTGGCTCTTGTGCCATTTGTGACTTTCTCCAATTCTCAGTTTCCTTTTCTGTCAAAAGCTAAAAATATATTTGTCTCCCTTGGAGGTTTTTGTGAGAATTAAAAGGTCTATATTGGAAAGTTCTCTGTAAACCACATGCAGATATTAGTTAATATTACTACCAGAATTAGGTTTCACAATAATACATATGCAACGGCTGGTGGAAGATCTATTGGCACATTTTACTTTTTTTTTTTTTTTTTTTTTTTTGTTTTTTGCTGAGGCAAT
>JAJPUD010018439.1:0-28699 GCA_023553655.1 Myrmecobius fasciatus | reverse complement strand
AGACATGGTTCTCTTAACCATTGAGAAGATTCAAACCAGGTCCTATTGTTCAGCAATGAAGAACATCATATACATCCAGAGAGAGGCCTGTGGGATCTGAGTGTGGTTCACAACATAGCATTTTAACTCTTTGTGTGAATGTTTGCTTGCATTTTGTTTTCCTTCTTAGGTTGTTTTTGTATCTCTTTCTAGAGCTATTTTGGTTGTGTAGCAAGACAACATATAGATATGTACACACCATATTGAGTTTATCATATATTTTAACATATTTAACATGTATTGACTACTTGCCATCTAGGGCAGGGAATGGGAGCAATGAGGGAAAAATTGTAACATTTGGGATTTAGTTGAGGGTTTTTAATTTGTTCTTTTTCTAGCTTTTTTTAATAGTAAGCCTAATTCATTGATCTTCTCTTTCTCTATTTTATGCAAGTAAGCATCTAGAGATATAAAATTAACCCTTATAATCACTTTGGCTATATCCAAAAAATCCTGGCATGTTGGTTCATTATTGTCATTCTCCTGTATGAAATTATTGATTGTATCTATAATTTTCTGTTTCACCCATTCCTTCTTTAGGATGAGATTATTTAATTTCCAATTAACTTTTTGTCTATTTTCTCCTGGCCTTATATTTCATGTGATTTTTATTGCATCATGATCTGAAAAAAGTGGATTTAATATTTCTGCCTTTTTGCATTTGATTTTGATGTTTTTATGCCCTAACATATGGTCAATTTTTGTATAAGTTTTATGTACCACTGAAAAAAAAGTAAACTGTTTCCATTCAATTTTCTCTAAACATCTATAATACCTAAATTTTCTAACATTTTGTTTACTTTCTTAACTTTGTTCTTATTTATTCTGTTGTTTGATTTATTTACCTCTGGGAGAGCAAGCTTGAGATCCCCTACTAGTATACTTTCTTTTATCTCTCAACTTCTAGGAATTTGGATGCTATACCACTTGGTGCACATATGTTTAGTATTGCTAATGCTTCATTATCTATGGTACCCTTTAATAAAATATAGTTCCCTTTCCTAATTAATTAGATATATAATTAGATCTATCTCTGCTTTTACTTGATCTGAGATCAGAATTGCTACTCCATTTTTTTTTTGTTCACATGAAGCAAAAAAAATTCTGCTCCAACCTTGTACCTTCACTCTGTATGTATCACTATGCTTTAGATGTGTTTCTTGTAAACAACATATTGTAGGATTCTGATTTTTAATCCAGTCTGCTATCTACTTCCTTTTTATGGGAGAGTTCATCCTATTCATATTCAGTTAAAATAACTAATTCTGTATTTCCTGTCATCTTATTTACCCAAATTTGTGTTTTTCTTTTGCCTTTTCCCCTTCCCTCCCTAGTATTTTGCTTTTGATGACCACCTCCCTCAAACAGTCCTCCCCCTTTAGAGCCTTTCTCCCTTTTTTTACACCTTTCCTCTAATTCTTCTATTTTCCCTTCTATTAGTCTTTCCCTTTCTTTTCCCCATTTCACTTCTACTTCTCTTTAGTTGGGACAAGTTTCTCTGTGAAACCAAATATGTCTGATATTATCTCTTAGAGCCAAATCTGAGGAGAGCAAGATTCACACAATACTCTTCCCCCTTCTTTCTTTCCCTAAATTATAAAAGGTTTTTTTTGCCTCTTCATGAGATGTAATTTCCCTTATTTTACTTCCTTTTTCCTCCTTTTCCAGTATGATCCCCTTTCCATCTCTAGTTTATTTTTCATATTATCAAAATAAAATCAAATTATACCTGTGTTCTCTAAGTATACTCATAATCGAAATATAGTTCTCAAAAGTTCTTTCCTTTTATCTTTTTTATGCTTCTCTTGAGTTTTGTGTTTGAAGGTCAAATTTTTGTTCAAATCTGTTTTTTTTTTTCATTATAAATAAGTGAAATTCACTTACATCATTAAATGTCCATCTTCTTCCCTGAAAGATATTGTAGCTGCATAGCTTATTCTTGGCCGTAATCCCACTTCTTTTGCCTTTGGAAATATCAGATTCCAGGCCTTTCAGTCCTTTAAGGCGGAAGCTGATAGATCCCTAAAATGTGCCTTCCTTTGGAGTTACTTTACTTTTAGGAACTTCAGGCTATGAGGTCTGTTCTTCTCTCTTTGCATAAAAGTTGACTATAATGAGCATTCTTTTTGATTCATTTTTAAGGCTTGAGGTCTGTTCAAAGTAAAGTAGCAATAGCTGCTTTAATTTGCCCTGGGGCAGTTCTGTTGATTGACTTCTGGTGATGAGTAATCCAGGCTAGCTCCAGCGTTTATTTAATCCCTGCAGGGAGAGACCCAAGCTCACCTGGGAGGCATCCCAGTTCGCAACCTGTGCTTGTTGACCTGCTCAGCAGGAAGTAGAAACTGGTTAAATAGCAAAAGATCCAAGCCTTTTCATTGGATAGATGAAAAGGAAGTAACCATCATTGAACAATGGTCAACAATGTTGTCTGCTTCCTGCGAGACACATCACTTCCTGTAACTTCCTATCACTGATTAGGGCTTGACTTTAGACCTCTAGGCCTAGAGATAATGTGGCTTCCTGCAATGTGGGGTACAAAGCCTCATCTTCTGGGCTCTAAAGAACTCTGGGAATAGAGAACCCATAACTTAGGTCTAGTTTCATAAACATCTTGAGAAACCTTCACCTGTCTATCTCATTCATTGGGAAAATATCTGTATAGAATAGATAGTGACATGAAAATTTGAATTGGTAATGTGTTTTTTAAATTTGATATATTCAAAAATGTTTTCTTTTATTATTTTTAAAGAGGTTCAGAAGCAGAGAAAAAGTAAATAAGATTAAGCAGAAAACTCTATTTGGTAAACTGCAAAAGGTTAAATATTATTGATAGAGCTTATTCAGTCATTTTCCTTCTTGCGGTTAGCCATTATCAGTGTCCCCTTAACAGGGAGATGGCAACTGTTTTGGAAATATCTTCTGATCTGCTTTAGTCTCTTCCTTTTGTTGACACATTTATATTTTGCAATCCTGTCTAAAAATACAGTGATAGATTTAATGTCTTGAAATTTACCATTTTCTTATTATTCAAAAGCAACATATAGAAATAGATCACTTTGAAACTTTTATAATTACATATAATACCTTCTAATTATTAGTTAGTCTTTTATAATAATTTGGTAGTGACTTTAATCTTTGCCTTGATTACATTTATTTTCTATCACATTCTTTAGCTGTAGCAAAATTCTTGGCTTAGTTCACTTTATCATTTTTTATGTTCTCCCTGTTTTCCTAACAACATTTAAGCTATCATTGAGTTACTTCATTTCCTCCCAAAACAATGGCAAATCCAACTCTATTTTCATCTATTTTGTCCATTGCCCTTTTGTTCCCAATTCTAAGGAAGATGTGATCATTCTACCACTAAGCCTCTCAACAGGAAGCCTTCCTTCCCTGTAGTTCCATTTATGCAGTGACTTTATCTAATTAGTGATTCTCTCACCAGACCTCTTCATACCTGTTTCCTTTCCTCAGTCTCCAAAGCTCATCTTTGCATAGAGGTGGAGTCAAGATGGTGGAGTAAAGGCAAATTTCATCTTTGCAAAAAGACCTTTCCTCTCTCTTATCCCCTTACCTATACTCTATCACCCACCCACCCCCATTTTACCCCTTATTCAGAGTTTTCCACTTCTCATTTTTTTTGTGTTATCTTTCCTCCATCAAAAAAGTAAGTGTCTTGAGGATAGGGATTATATTTTCTGTTTGTATTTGTAAACTTATTACCACACAAAATCTGGTACATCATAATTGCTGTTTTATCTATCTATATATCTTTCTAACACCAAACTTTTTTTTAATCCTTGTTATTGTATTGGGTCTCCTTTCACACTACACTTAATCATCCAACTTTTATTTGTTTCTATCTCATGACTTCTTTCCTGCTGCCAATGAAGTTTTATAATTCCCTTTAGAAATGAAATCAAACATTTGCTTTATTAATTTCTAAGGGAAAAAACCAATGACATATCCTCCCAAATTTGTTGAAACTTCCTATGACTTTTGATTTTATTTCTCTTCCTGGATGTCACAATGTATATGATGTTTTTTCCTTTTAATTATGTATCTCTTTGAGATTATAGGCCAGTGATCTCAATCTTTAATCTCATAACTCTTCCCTTTTTTAGCAGAAAATAACATAGGTCTGGACCAGATTTAAAGTTAAGAAGTATCTCATTACTATTTTCCCCAATTTTTTTTATTGTTTTTGTTTTTATCTAGGATGAAAAGCAGTTCAAAACATGACCAATAATAACAACAACAGACAGACAAACAAAAAGCAACCTGGCAATTAAACAAACAAACAAACAAACAAACAAACAAACAAACAAAAAACTTGGAGGAGAGAGAAAATAATGTTTATTGTGGCTGGATTGTGTGGCCTTAATTTGGCACCTTAATATCTCTACAGAACTACTATATTATTAAAGAATGCAAAGCAGCTAACAGATACAGATATTCTGACTGCAATAATTCTTAATTAGAACAGAGATAGCAGGTAAACAATGTTTTGCTTCAGTAAGAGCAAGGAGTTAATTGATATATCTGTCATGTTTTATATTTAATATTTTCATTTGGACACAGATAATTACATTACAAAATTTAAGCTTCAAGCTATCTTTCCAGTATTTAAGCAAGAGAAAAATGCCTTACTATGTAATATTTACTAGGCAATAATAAAACATTATCGGGGGCAGCTAGGTGGTACAGTGGATAGAGAATCAGTCCTGAAGTCAGGAGGACCTGAGTTCCAACCTGGTCTCAGACAATTCCTAGCTGTGTAACCCTGGGCAAGTCACTTAACCCCAATTGCCTCAGCAAAAAGAAAAAAAAAAACATTATTGGTGCTTTTTTCCTGAAAATATCAACATATATGTAAAAAAAAAACTCTAGAAGATAATAATCATTCAGAAGTGAGTCAATAATGACATATCATAATGATAAATGATCTACAGGGCATCAATTAAGAAAACAAAATAAAAAAAATAATCATTGCTAGAGAAAGAGTGAATTCAAGAGAAATTAGCACAAAGACCACTCTATTAAAAACAATTTTACTACATTAAAAACCCTGGGAAATTCTAATTGTCAAGTAATAGATTTGCAACAAAAATAACTAGCTACTTTTTTGCATCTGTGAAGTAATTTTATTAAGTAGCTTTATGTTACTTTGGAAAAAAAGATAGATCAAAAAACCTCAATTTAAAGTTAGAAAGACTATCAACTAAATAAAAAAGGAGGGGGGACTAGATTTTTCAACCAAAGAGAACTTTCACAAAACTTTTGAGTGAGAATTTTTTTAGCTTAATGTTTGATTGGGTGATAAATCATAATTTTGAATGATCGTTATTATATTTGAATAAAATCACCCACATTTAAAAATGCAAAACCCACTGTTATTTCCAAGAGAAGCTTCATGTAGAAAGAGAATAGCAGAATAAATAGCATAACAACCACAATATTTGCAAAATTGGGTTTATGGGAGTCATTTATTCCATCTGTTATTTCAACTAAACTACATTTCTGCCTTGAAAGTATTTCACGAGACTCTAATGTATGCAGAACATTTGTAATTCTTTTTAGACCAGAATATTCTAGAATAATGGGCTTTTAGTGGAGTGCTGCCATTATGATCCAAGTTTTAATAAATACTATGAAGTGAGTTTTGTAGCAATAGAAAGATGCTTGGGAAGCACATTACATTAGCATATTCTGATACTAAAATACAATTTTACAATTACAAGCCAAGAAAGAAGCCTTGTAGGACACTGTATCAACAGCAGAGCAATGATAGCCCAAGCTATTTCTGCCATTTAATTCCAAATCTATTGCACTGCTATTAAGCTGTGACATTGTACATGAGTGACATTTCCAAGAATAGCATGATTAAGGTTTTAAAATGGCTCATCTAAAGAGCATTTTCATTGCTAGAGTGAAATAAATGATAAGGCCCAAGCAAAATCCATTAGCCATACACTCCTAGGACCAGCTGTGAACACATGGAAAATGTAACATTTGGGATAACACATTAAATGAAAGAATGAGATTGCTTTTCATTTGTGAATATGCTTCATTCATGGTACATGCTTAATATGTTTTATTATATATGTATGTATGTAGGTATTTATGTATGTAGGTATGTGAGAGGAAGAGAGAAAGGAAAGACAATCATCATTTATTATGCTCTTGGTATTTGCTGGAGAGTTGGCTGAGTTTTGAGAATTTGAAGACAGGCAGAAAAAAATGATTCCAGCCCTGAAGTAAATCACATTTTAATGGCAAAGAGAGCATGCAAATAATCATGTACATACAATTACATAAGTATTCTTCCAGTGTTAAAAGCAAAATAGAAGAAGAAAAATTTTGGAAAGCAGATGATATATATATATATATATATATATATATATATATATATATATATGTACATATATATATATATATACACACACACATATATATGTACGAATTACCCATAATAATTTTATGAGAATTTTTAAGTTATAGTTAGATTACTCATAATACTTTGTATGAGAATTTTTCAAAGAGCTGTCTTCAGTAATATATATGATTGAAAATTAAATGGGAGCTGGTCATTTATAGAGATTGGGTTACAAGAATGAGAGCCAGTGTTTCCTTGATATTTCTGTGTTCCAGTAATGTTGATGGAATTATAAATGAGGAAGGAGACAGGAGGATGAAAACTTATACTAGTTGAATAACTATAAGATCATCTTTTAAAGGGAAAGAAGGGAGGGGGAAAGACCAGTTAGATGGCATAATAGATAAGAGCACTGGCTCTGAAGTCAGGAGGATCTGAGTTCAAATGTGGCCTCAGTCACTTAGTACTTCCTAGCTGTGTGACCCTGAGCAAATCACATAACCCCAATTGCCTCAGGGGAAAAAAGATAAAAAAATAAATCAGGAAAAAAGAATGGAGGAGAGTTCAACTTCGCAACAATAGTGAACACCACATATGAAATGATGTAAATTTAAGCTTATAACTTCTACCTGGGATAGACTTCAATTAATAATTACAGCTGACATTTATATAGCTTTCAAATTTACAAAGGGATTTACATACATAATCTGATTTTAACCTCAGAGTAACAGTGTAAACTAAGAATTCTAGTTATTATTATTCCATCTTTACAACAGAGGAAACAAAGAATCCGAGAAATTATTTAGCATTTTGCACATTGCTACTAAGTAAAAATGGTCAGATTTTTAAACTACATCTTTGTGATCTCAAACCCAACACAAAATCCAATGTTCCATTCTATGTCTCCATGTTATTGGAATACTGAATACATTGATAGTACTTAAACATCATCAACTTGCCAAAATCAGCCTCTAATTTGTGGGTGGCCAGAATGGAACAGAGCAGACTAGTAATAGGAGAATCAAGTAGAAACAAAATCAAACAGAATTTTAATTGCAAAGAGGGAAAAAACTCACAACCAGGAACCATGTGATAGAATCCTGTTCCACAGGAGGGACACACTTTATGTAGATGTCAGTACTTATACCTATGGCTGTTCAGTGAGCTGTAGCCTCACTGAGGGATAAGCAGCAACAATGGAACAAGTTTGTTTCACAATAGGGCTTGATGACCAGAACAAGGATGTTTGATTGATCTCAGAGATCTGGTACTGGTAAAAACAAGACAATAATTATATGAAACAATTCTAGGATTTTGATGTAGTCCCCTTTTTCAAGATATACTTTCCCTCCTTATCTATTTTAATAAGATGTATTTTTACTTTTACTTTATCTGAGACCAGAATTGCTATGCCTCTTTTTTTTTACTTAAGCTGAAGCATAATAAATAATAAATTCCGTTCCAACCTTTTACCTTTACTTTGTATGTGTCTCTCTGTATCAAATGTTTTGTTGTTGTTGTGGTTGTTTTTTTTTTGTTGTTGTTGTTGTTGTTTTAGTTTGGTTTGGTTTGGTTTGATTTGGTTTGTTTTTTTGTAAACAATGCATTGTGGGTTTCTGTTTTTTAATAAACTCTGTTATTTGCTTCAATTTACGGGAGAGTTCATCCCATTTACAATAATATTTATGATTACCAACTCTATATTTCTCTCCATCCTATTTTCTCCCTGAATATACACTTTTGTTCTTCCTTTTCACTCTGTCCTTAGTAGTGTTTTTTTTTTTATCCCACTCAACCTACTACCTTATCTCCTATCACCCCTCCAGCCTTCTCCTAGTAGTGTTTTTTTTAAACTAATTCCATCCACTACTTCCTCACCTATTAACCCTTCCCCCCTTCTCTTAACTTTTCCCCTAATGTTTCTGCCCTTCCTTTTATTCTGGCCCTCTCTTTTCTTTTCCTCTTTCTCCTCCTACTATAAGGTTAGATACATTTCTATACGCCAACTGAATGATTAAATTTTTCCTTCTTAAATCCCAAACTAATGAGATCAAACTTCAGACAATGTTTATCCCCCTCCCTTCTTTCCCATGATGGTCATAGGTCTTTTGCCCTTCTTCATGTAAACTAGTTGTCCCATTATGCCTCCCCTTTCCTCTTTTTTCAAGTACAGACCTTTCTCTACCTTTTAATGTCTTTTTGTTTGATGTCACCACATCTGGGACTGTTCATAACCATATCCTCAGTTCATGTGAAGCCCCCTCTATCTGTCCAAGTGACAAATACAATTTCGAAGTTACAGATATTGTTTTCCTCTGTAGGGATATAAACAGTTTAAACTTTACATATATGTATGTATATTTTCCCCCTGTTTATTTTTTTATGGTAGTCTTTTGTTCTGTGTTTCTGTTGAGTTGTGTTTTTTTTTTTCAATAGAAATGATTGAAGTCTGTTATTTAATTGAAGCTCCAACTCCTGCCATGAAAGATGATACTGAGAGTAGCTGGGTAGTTTATTGTTTGAAACCTCAGGAATTCTGGAATATGGTACTCCAGGCTCTCCAGTCCTTGACTGTAGAAGCTGGCAGATCCTGAGTAGTCCTGACTTATGTTCCTTGATATTTGAATTATTTTTCTCTGGCATTTTGCAGGATTTTTTCCTTGACATGATAGTGTTGGAATTTCCCAGAACTGTTCCTTGAGGTTTTCTCTTTCCAGAGGTCACTGATGGATTCTTTCAATAAGTATTTCCCACTCTGTTTCTGGAATATTGTGGCAGTTTTCCTTAATGACCTCTTGTAGAATATTACCTAGAAGAGATTTTTTTTGGTCATGGCCTTCAAGTAGTTCAATAATTTTTCAACTGTTTTTTCTGGATCTGTTTTCCAGGTCGGCTGTTGTGTCAGTGAGGTATTTTAAATTTTCTTCCATTCCTTCATCCTTTATAGTTTGACTAATTCTTGTTGTCTCACAAAGTTATTATCTTCCATTTGCCCCATTTCAGTTTTTAATGTGTGATTTTTAGTTAAATTTTGTATCTTTTTTTAAATTTGGTTTAATCTGCTGTTTAAGTAGTTGTTTTCTTCCGACAATTTTTTCCTTCCTTTTCCAAATTGTTGACTTTCTCATGCATACCTCTCATTTCTTTTCTCATTTTTTTCTTCTTCTACCTTTTATTTGCCTTTTAAAGTCTTTTTATGAGAATTTCCAAGAAGTCTCTTTGAGCTTGAGACCAATTTATCTCACTCTTTGAGATTTCTTCTGTGGATATTTTGTCCTCATCTGAGTTTGTGTTTTGGTTTGCCCTGCCACCATAGTAGCTGTCTATAATCAAGGTTCTTTTCTGTTTCTTACTCATTTTCTTTCCTTTTCTTTTGGTATTTCCTCTTTTTTAAAATTTTAAGGTAGAACTCTGCTCCTGGGATAAAGATGGTGCTGTCCCTAGTTTCCTTTGAAGCTCTGAGCCTTGGCTTTGAGCACAGAGCCCCTTTGTGTTTGGAGGGAGTAGCTTGGCTGCTCTGCTTAGGAAAAATCCTTGCTTTACTACTTAGCCAAGACTGAGGGTCTTAGTTGTTGATTTGCTGTGATTAAGATGCTCTCACAGGCTTTCCTAAGAGTCTATCTGACCTGCACTAAACACCCTTTTGACAGGAGTGAGACTGAGCTTTCAAGAAGTTTTTCAGTCTATCTTGAGCTAGAGAATAGTTTCATTCCATCAGAAACTATTCAAGGGCTTAGTTTTATGTGGTTTTTGAGGAAAACTGGGAGAGCTGGAGCAGCTTCCTGACTTTACTTGGCCATCTTGGCTCCACCCTTAGAACTCAAATGATATGGAAAAAAATTGACTGATTTTTAGTGAATATGTAACCTGCTTGATTGAATTCTTTACAACTATTTTCTTTAGATTAGTAAAAGATAAAAAAAAAGAATTTTCTGTCTTACAATGTGTCAACTAATTTACCATTAACTCAAGAACACTGTTAATCAAGATTTAGAACCTTTCTGGTATAAATGAAGCATTTTGATAATGCTTTGCTTTAGATATTAAACTAATGCTACTGTCAATCTTAGAGTTTCTAGGTGAAGTCTTATTTTTCCACTGGTTTACTTTCTTGATGAAATTACAGTGTAACTGAAGACACACAACTAATTAAATTTAATTTCATAGTTTAGAATCAAGATTTAAATCAAAATGATGCATAATCTTGAGTTCTAATCAACCTTTTTCTGTTGTCAAATTTTAGGACTATAAGATTATTTTTGCCATCCTGAATTTTTTGGAAAGTCTTTCCATCATTGAAAATGTAATGAGGTAATTTAGCAAAGCATCAATGTCATTATTTCTACAAGTAATAAGAACATGATGACCAGAGGGCACTTAGAATGCATGAAGCCCAGCTACATAATTTGTTACATGAGACATTCCAATGCCAAGATCAACATCATAAGTCTGCCTAGATCACTGCTATCCTATCTGTGTATGAAAACTCAAGTTTTCAAACACAAAAAAACTCAAGCAAAAGGGAGAAATTATGCTTTTATGAGATATGACAGATTATTCTGCAATGAATATATTGGAAGTGGATGACTTTAGGGGGAAGTACTGCTTATCTGGGCAGAAAAAAAGAGAATAATTCTCTTGGCAGAGGGCTGTCCACTGAACCTGAGCTGCTTCATCATGACTGAATTTGTGTTCATCATCACTGCTACTAATTGGTCTCTGGCCCTTATAGAACTTTAATCTATGGAAATATGTCTACCTCCCGCCCAAGAAAATGGATAAATATGTGGTAAACCTTCATCTTCTCATCTTTGTTGTGTCCCTGACAGAGCTGTTTGAGGAGTCAGTCAAGTAACTAGAACTCAGTAAGGATGATACCTTCAAACCTAACTATTATAGGTATTGAACTTATAAAACTGCAACAAAAAGACCTTTTAATAAAAAGAACACCATTTTTTTCCTGTACTCAACAGAACCAAATCCAGTAAGCTTCCTCTCATACACAACCTATAGATCATGTTTTACATTATTAAAAATTATAATCTTATGGTTGGGAGAGCTGAAATTTTTCAATTTTGTATGGATCATAAAATATTCATTAGAAATTACTATGAAATACAACTTTAAATATAGAGATATGCCATGTTTTGAAGGATATCAAAAAGCCAGAAAAAGGATGAGCAAAAGGGAGAAATTATGCTTTTATGAGACATGACAGATTATTCTGCAATGAATATATTGGAAGTGGATGACTTTAGGGGGACGTACTGCTAGCAGAGAAAATAAGTAGAAAAAGATTTATGGAAGAGATAAAATCTACAGAACTTTGTAGTGATTGTCTATGAGAGGTAAAGTGAAGAGTTAAAAATTGTAAGGTTTTAAATATGGCAACCTGCAAATGAGGGGAAGTAATATCCTTGGTATAAACAAAATCTGGCTCTCTAGAAAGCTTTGTTAAAATGTTTATCTGTCTTTTAGTAGTAGATATTATATCAAGCTCTTATCAATTAATATGACTAGAGTTGTTATATTGCATTTTATAGAATAAGATATAATTATTTTATCATCTCAGATGCAGAATGACATGATGAATATTTTGCTGGAATCAAGGAGAGTTGGGTTCCAATCCTATTTGATTGTGTGACCATGGACAATCCACTTACCTTTGCATGGCAGACGGGAAGTAGTTTCTGTATGTATTAATAGAAGAAGTTCACTATTAAATACTCTTATCCTCAGGAAATCACAGGTCAGATCTGTAATCTTGTTTTTTATTAGATCATATAATTTATCATCGTCAGTCATTGAGGAAATGTGGCTTAAGAAAAGATTTATTTTTATGGGTGGGACTGGAAAGTTTTCACGAAAAAGTACCTGGGCTCCTTTCATTGTATGTCACCTCCTTTCTTATAATGTGAATGCCTTGAGGACATAGATTCTCTCTCTCTCTATTTTTTTAAATGCATCTTCTATTAAAAAAAAGTGTAGCAGACTGTCACAAGTTCATTTTCCCAGGAACCCTCCTGAACTTTGCATTTTCTACACAATGTCAAAGAAACTTTCTCATCATGGAAGCTAGATATTCCCCTGAAACTTCCTTACTCTCTTCCAGTGGCCCCCATGATTGGTCAGCTTCTCTCAAAAATTTCCTTTTGTGAAAAGCTCCTAAGAAAACCTTGTTTTCCTTCATCTTCAAGGTTTCCTTTTGATTCTCTGTACTTTTTGCAACATGCCCATATTCCCAACTTCTCTCTCCAAATGTTCAACTTCATTTTGTATGTTGTATTCTCCCATTAGAATATAAGCTTCATAAAGACAAGACTGTCCTTATGTATATAATCATATCTCCAGCATTTTCCACAATGCCTGGCATATAGCCAGTGCTTAATAATTTTTTTATAAAAATTGATTTCCCCATAAATCAGAACATTAGTAAATTGTAAACAATAAAAAATAAATTATTATTCATTAATTTGTACAAAACATGGAAATATTGCTCAAGGAGATAACTGGGTATGTAGTAAATAGTAAGTAATTATTTTGATCTGAAGCTTTTATCTGGAATAAATAACTAAGTATGCTGACTTTACACCCTGGCCAATGGATAATCCTAGTGGTAGCCCAATGGTTTACTTTCTCCTTAGCTTCATCTGCATTAGCATTTGTATCTTATTGGATGATGTTGACTTTTCAAAGTCAGTATTCATAAATAATAGGAACACTGCTTGAAATAGCTTTTCACCAAGACTCAGCAAGTGGCAGGAAAAGATTTCTAAGGAAATTGAAATCTTGACCCCATTTCAACACCTATCTTAATGGTCATTATTCATTCTAGAGAATACCATATTATAAATTTGTTAATATAGCATTTCCTGGTGTGCATGCCATAGGTTGTTTCTTCCAGCAAGAGAAAAAATTAGTAATATATAAGATTATATTCACATTAAAACATTAAACTGAGAAGTTACTCTTGTGTGACTTTAACTTTAATCATATCGGTTAGTTTCATGTGGAGCAATTAACCAGATAATTGTCTTAATGTGAAACTACACTGAACATTTTAGAATAGAGTTCCATTAATATGAAATTTATTCTTAAATTATTTGAAGTTAATGGTAATATGCAATTTGGGAAAAGACAAAATAGGTCAATAGTCTAATCTAATTTTATTTCATAAATTTAAAATAGTTTCCATGCTTGACTACACATCTACTTGGTTATAAAGCACTTATTGATACATATCCAATTCTGTGGAGAGATAGATGAAAAACATCTATATTTAGTTTTCTAGAGATTCTTCTATCTCTATCTCATATCTATCTATGAAAATGAGTATACACAGTTTTGTTCTGTCTATGAAATAAAATATGTATCTGTGTAGATGTGTATATGTATGTGGAAGGTGAGGATTATAGATTATATAAGTACTTAAAAGGTATACTTTGCTTTAAGGTCATAGATAAAGATCTCACAAATTATCTTTTCCAACTGCTTCATTTTGCAGAATAAAATATATTAGAGCACTTATTAAAGACAATTAAAGACATTATACAGAAATAAATATCACAGGAGGGATTTGAAACCATATATTCTGAATACAGAGTCATTCTTTTTTCTATTATATTGTTTCTCAAGTATACCCCAAATATATGATTTGGGTATAAATAGTGATACATTAAGCAAATTAGAAAATGAAATAGATAATTTACCTGTCAGATCTTTGGAGAGGGGGGATTTTATGACCAAAGAAGCACTAGAGAACATTATGAAATGCAAAATGGACAACTTTGGTTACATTACATTAAAAGGTTTGGCACGAACAAAAACCAATAGAAATAATATTAAAAGGGAAGTACAAAACTGAAAAAAATAGCAATTTTTCTGATAGAGATCTTGTTTCTAAAATATATAAATTACTGTGTCAATTTTATAAGAATAAAAGTCATTCACCAACTGAAAAATGGTAGAAAGATATGAACAGAAAATTTTCAGATTTAGTCATCTATAGTGATATAAAAATACTCTAAATCACTATTGATTAGAGAAATGCACATTAAAACAGCTCTGAGGTGTCATATTTGAACTTGCTCTCTGGAGGATCTCAGGACCAGCCTAAATTCTTGGTCTGAGAAGATGAAAAGCATAAACAAATAAATAATTAAAATGCCCAGCAGCAAATCAAAGAACAATTTACAAGAGAGTAAACAAAAAAGGGGCATTCATGAAAATCTTTTACTTCATTGAAGATCCATTGCCTTCCTGAAAGATGATGCTGAATCTCTCTGGGTAGTTAATTCTTGGTTGTAACCCTGAGTCCTTTTCCTTCTGGAACATGGTATTCTAGATCATTTGGTTATTTATTGCAGAAGCTGCAAGGTCCTGGGTTATCCTGACTGTTGCTCCTTGATATTTGAATTGTTTTTGTCTGGGGGCTTGTAGTATTTTCTTAAGATTGTAGTTGTGGCATTTCACAACATTTTCCCTTGAAGAAAATCACACATAAAAAATTAGCATGGGACAAATGGAACCTCTTAAATCTATGAGTGATCAGGGATCAGTGATTTTCTTCATATAGTTTATGCATCTCTTTTTCAATTTGTTTAATTCTGCTTCTGAGGGTGGATTTTTGTTTTGCATTTGGCCAATTATATTTTTTAATAAATTGACTTTCTTTTTGAGGCTGTTGACTCTGTTCTGCATATCTTTGACTTTTTTCTACCTCTCTTATTTGCCCTTTAATATCTTTTATAAGTACTTCTAAGAAGCCTCTTTGGACTTCAAATCACTCTTTGACATTTTCTTTGTGGTCAACTCTTTTGAGTTGGTACTGGGTATTGCTCTACTGGTTTCTCAGTTACTGTGGAAGAACTGAGGGTCTTACTTGCTAATCTTCTGTGATTAAGTCCCTCTCATTAGCTTTCCCAGACTCTGTCTTAGTTGGACTGAAAACCTTTTCACTCCAGTAAGACTGACCTTTCTTGAATTTTTTTTTCCAATCTATCTTGAGCTGAGGAATGCTTTCATTTCATCAGATTCTCTTCAGAGGCTTCATTCCATGTGATTTTTGAGGTAAATTGGGAAAGCTCAAGCAGCCTCCTGGCCTCACTCCACCACCTTGGCTTACCCACCCCCACTCCAAGCAGCACATTTCTAATGGGAAAGACCTTGTGCATGTGGAATATATTTTTATTATATTATCAAGCAGGAATAGAGTCCTAAATGTTGCTCAAATGCAAGTGAAATGAAGAATCTTTAAGCAGAGAATAAAATAATAATACTAACAACAATAATAATGAAAATGATAGAAAAATAATAATAAATAATTTCATCAAATGAACAACCATATGATGCCAGATGTCAATTAATATTATGTACTAAAAAACTGAAATATTTCTTCAGGTTTTGCTGTGTAATCATTTGGTTCTATAAATCAAGATAATATCTTTGGAAAAGGATGATTCCATTTTACTTGAAAAGGGAACTAGTTTTTTTTCATGTCAGGTTAAATTGTATTCCCTTTTTAGAAGCATAGATACATATTTCTCAGACTCCATTAAACTGTCATAATAATTTTCTGTAAACATTTGTCCTATTTCTCACAGATACACATGTGTACACACACACACATGTACACACACACATATTTGCTATACATAAGCAAGTAGGTAGGTAGGTATTTATCTCTGGGTGTGTATGCTCTCAAATGGGTTGACAGAGAAGGACCAAAATGGATGTTTTAGCATCTGATTTTGCTTCTTACCTGATTAAGCTTCCTACTTTCATAAAGAAGTCTAACTTGACCTTGAATGACATTGGTGCCATAGAATTCATGTTTTTCTCATACCAAAGACCATTGATGGAGGATTGCAGTTAGTCATAATTTGCATCCCCTTGCATTTTATCAGCCTCAGTAACATGTAAATTGTATACTTCCTCTTAGCACATCCTGGAAGCTTTCTTTTTCTAAATTTCTAGTCCCAAGTAATGCATAGTTTAATAGTTGATAGGTTTGATACTATTTTTGTTAGATCAGTAATTTAGGTGAGAAAAAATGTTGAATTCTTATTTGTTTTGAATTGAAAGCTTGATTTGCTATATTCTTCTATGATATTAATGTTGGTTAGTATGTTAGCCTTAAAGAAACAACAATCAAAAATTAGGTTTGGCTCAGTATCAATAAAATGTCCCAGCTCTCTGTTAATAAAATGTTTTCCCCATAAAGTTCCTCTCCACTGAACATGCTTTACCTTTCCAAGACATCAAAAACTGTGCTCTTTGGCAATGTCAAAAGCTCTTTTGGGACAATGAAGTTTTCTTGGCCAGTTGAAGAGTTAGATTCAGATTTTATAAATTCTGAATTTAATATATTCATTGAAATGATTTCAAATTTGCAGGTTGTGGGGAAGAAAGCACAGTGGGGAAAAAAGAGATGATAATGGGAAAAACACATAAACCTAGTAGTTCCAAATTTTTTATGATTAATTAGATACTGTTCACCATTCCAGTTATAATTTACTCATTACAGGTTTACATGGATACTTCCAAAACCGCCTCAGACCTTGGCACATGAATCTATAATACTAACTTAATAGTCAAAGGGTGACCTCTCTAACTAATATTGATTCTGGTTTGGAGACCTTGTGGTTATAATACTTTGTTGAAAGGAGAATGTTACAAATGTGTATGCAAATCTTTTTTTCTTGAATGCTGCCTTCAATTAAATGTGACAGGCACATATCTTCACTGAATTTTTAATCACCACATGGAGAACTGTAGTGCACTTGTGCATCTGTTAGTTTCAGACACCCCCAATCACTAGTCTCACTAATAGGATTTGTTTTTATCAATGTCTGCATCAATAAAAGGGCAAGTGCAGTTTATGTCTAAGCTGGGGAATAGGTGAGCTTTATCTCCTCTCTGTAGTCAGACTGCACAGCTTTTCAACATGTCTATTTTAGTATTAAACTTCTGAAGTCAGACAATTGAGGATACATTTGGCATGTATATTATGCCCTCTTGGAAACTCAAGAAAATCAACTGTTTCAAATTTAAATACCAAACACCTGGTATAACATTGAGGCTGCAATTTATTAGAAAAGCAAATAGCATATAAATAAAAATGTTTTAATATGTCATTTAGAAAGTAGAAATGCATATACACATACATGTCTATGTATATATATTATATACATATATATATGAGTATTTTTATGACTACACAAGTCATTAAGAAGGATTGATTAAAATATAAAAAATTCTAGATTTTCTCATCTTTAGACTATTACTATGTAATCTAAAAATCACTATTATCTTTTACTGAATAGTCAGTATTTGCAGATTCTGTATGAGCTAGAAAACAATTTTTAAATGTACTAGGACTAAATTAATTTTAGAATATTCACTTTACATAAAAAATATAATTTATGATTTCAGGAAGAAAAAGTTCAAAAGCAGTTCTTTTATATCACCTATGTGCAAGGTAGAGAACTAAGCAATAATGATCATTTTCACCTTTATGGGGCTCTTCAATGATGGATGATGACCAAAAATTTCATTTTGACAAGGGCAAGATAAGACAATAAACTTCAAATGTGAGTTGGTATTAGAAGAATGACAACACTGAAGCTTGTTACTCATTAGAAAGAGTTAGAGAGATTGTGGAATAGGCCTTTGTATATATCTTTTAAAACAGAATTTCAGTTGCCTTTGAAGAAATAAATTTAAGCCTGTTTGCTGAAAGAAGATATAAGTATACAATTTAAGGGTAAAGGGAGTCACCAAATTGGGACTGAGCAGTTTCTAGCCAAGTGCCATGACGTAAGTCCCAAAATATATGAGGTAGTTGGAGGAGCCAGAAGAATTAAAAAGCGAAAGATCATTAAAAAGGTAGTTTAAAAGGATAGCTTGTGTGAGTGTGTGTTTGCTTATTGATGTAATTTACTTAAAAGATTTTAGTATTTGATGGAAGACCAAGAGACTGAATAAGCACAAAATCAAGAAGCACATGTTCATGCTCAAATTGTATTTTGGAATGTTCCTTTCTTCCCATTTGGAGGGCACGGATGGATAGCTGAGATTCCCCCAGAATAGCTAAGAGTTACAGTCAGTATACTTCTCGCTCTCGAGTCAGAAAGATCTGAGTTTGGATCCAGCTTTAGACACTTACTAGCAATGTGACCCTGAGCAAATCACTCATTACTTATTTGCTTCAGTTCCTTAATTGTAAATTGAACTGGAGGAGGAAAAGGCAAGCTATTCCAGGAATACATTCTTTGCCAGGGAAACAAGGGATCACAAAGAATCACAAAGAGTCTGACACAATTGAAAAATGATTAAACAAAAGGATGTTTCTATCAGGGAGGGGAAGCAATGAAAATTCTGCACTAAGTCCTATAAACATATGAGGGAATTATTGTTTAGGGGAGAATATCAAACAATTAAGTCAAACTATATGAACAGACAGTTCTCAGATGATTAATTTAAAGTTACTTTAGTCATCATAGTCATGTGAAAAAATATTCCAGATCACTATTGATCAGAGAAAAGCAAATTAAAAGAGCTTTGTGTTACCACTTCATGCCTCTTATATTGGCTCAGATGACAGAAAAAGCTAATGATAAATGTTGGAGAGAATGTAAGAAACCTGGGACATTAGTGCATTGTTGGTAGCATTGTGAAATGATCCAATTATTCTGGCCATCAATTTGGAACTATGCTCAAAAGGATATCAAACTGTGCATACACTTTGATCCAGGACTTTTTCTATTGGCTTATATCACAAAGAGATCTTAAAGGAGGGAAAGGGACCCTCATGTGCAAGAATGTTTGTGGCAGCCCTTTTTGTAGTGGTGAGAAACTGGAAACTGAATGGATGTTGATCAGTTGGAGAATGGCTGAATAAGTTATGGAATATGGATGTTATGGAATGTTATTATTCTATAAGAAAAGATCAGCAGCATAATTTCAAAGAGACCTTGAGAGACTTACATGAACTGATACTAAGGGAAATAAGCAGAACCAGGAGGTCATTGTTCATGGCAACAGCAAGACTATATGATGATCAATTCTGATGGATGTGGCTCTTTTCAACAGTGAGACAATTCAGGCCAGTCCCAATGATCTTATGATGATGATAGCCATTTATACCCAGAGAGAGGTCTGTAGGAACTGAGTGTGGACCACAAAATAGCATTTTCACTTCTTTTATTGTAGTTTGCTTGAATTTAATTTTCTTACTCATTTTTTTTTCCTTTTTTGGATCTGATTTTCCTTGTGCAGCAAGATAATTCTATAAACAGGCATGACTATATTAGATTTCCATATTTTTTTTACCATGATTAACATATACTGGGTTACTTGCCATCTGGGGAGATGTGGGGAAAAGGGTGGAAATTGGAGCACAAGGTTTTGCAAGGGTTAATGGTGAAAAATTATCCTTGCTGATGTTTTGAAAATAACATGATTCAATAAAAAAATTTAAAAAGAAGCAGAATCAGGAATACTTTGTACACAATAACAAGATTGTGAAATCATTAGCTATGAACGACTTGATTCTTCTCTATGGTTTGGCAATTCAAGACAATACCAATAAACTTTTGAAAGAAGATACAATCTGCATCCAGTAAAACAACAACAACAACAACAAAAACTATGGAAGTTAAATGTAAATCAATACCTGCTATCTTCACTTTTTTTTCTTCTCATTTCAAAATTTTAATATCATATTTGAACTAAATAATTTTAATGTTTTGTTTTAAAATATTTAATTTTTCTAGCATATATTTTAAATTGAACATTAAATTAATTGGTCTGGTAATACATATATTGATAAAAGCAATATATAGAATTAAATATTCTCTAAAGATTTCTTTGGCATCCTCAAAAATTTTAGATACTGTTTTATGATTACTTCAGTGTTTTATTAAACTATCTATTATTTATATGATTTGATCTTTAACCTACCAATTCCTTAAATATATATTGTGTTTTTTTTCTGAATTAATTCTTATTCCTCTCTTCAATAGCCTTAATTGAGTATATTTGTCATTCCATTATTAACAGCAAAGATATGTTTACAATTACTGGATTTTTTTATATGGTTGTGAACTTTGTGTCTTGCTACATGGTCAATTTATTCAGATGTTTCATATAATACATGGAAAATATCTATCTATCTATCTATCTATCTATCTATCTATCTATATATATATATACATACATATTTAAGCTATCTAAAATCTTCACTTTTTTGCATTAAAGATTCACTTAATGAATTAGTGAATAATTTGGAAGATAGTCTACTGAATCATTTACTTTAATCAGTTGTGGAGAGAGAGAGAAAGAGAGAGAGAGAGACAGAGAGAGAGAGTCAGAGAGAGAGAGACAGAGAGACAGAGAGACAGAGACAGAGAAACAGAGAGGGAGAGACAGAGAAAGAGACAGAGACAGAGGACAGAGACAGAAACACACACACACAGAAGGAGGGAAAAAAGAAGGGAGGGAGGAAGGAAAAGGGAAAGAAAAGGAAATAATCAGACAAATAAAAAAATAGGCAGAAGCAGAGGAAGGAAAATAAAAACAGAAGGAAGAGAAAATAAGCAAAATAAAAAGAAATAGACTGAAATTTCTTATCTTGGTTTCTATTTCCACAGTGAATACAATGTGAAACTCCTATAAAAAGCATAACTGATAAACTGTGAAATAGACTTCAAATTCTTATATAGTTTCTAATCTAAGGTGTCACATAAAAATATGTCTTTTATTAAACAATCATGTTGCCAGTGATTTATAAGATGTTATTTGCTTCCAATCGTGAATAGTTCATTTTCACTTTTTTTTCCATTTGGCACACGTGAAAGTATAACAGTGAATATATGTCTTTTCTAAATAAAGCTTTAAAGATTTAGCTTCAGTTCAGAAAATGATCATATAAATGCAAAGACATACATGTACTCTTATGTGTGTGTATGTATGCATGAATTGGAGATAATCAAAAGTCATTAGCATGCACACATATGATTGGGTTTGTATGTATGCAAAAATTGCAGATAATCAAAGAGAAAAGTCATTAGCATCAGGGGGTTATATAAAATATGTATTATAGAACATAGGCTTTTAAGTGAGACTTGACAAATTAAGTGAATTCCAAGTAAAGAAGTAATGGGAGAAGAATTCCAGTTACAGAGGACAGATAGAAAAAGTGACTGAAATTGGAAGATAAAAACCATATTCAGGAATAGCAAAGAGGTTAGAAGTGTGCCTGGGGGTAAGCAAGGTTTGCAAAGAGTAGAAGAATAAGAGTATGTAGGTTATGAAATACTTTGAATGACATAATTTATATTTGATAATTGTAGTTAATAGCTCACTAGACTTTATTGAATAAAGAGATGCATGGCATAATAAAATATGAGTTTTGTAAAGATAAATTCAATAGCTAAGTAGAGAATGCATAAAGTGAAGTAAGGAATTACTTGAGGGAAGGCCATCATACCCAGAGGGGTATTATAATAAACCAGTTGTGAAATAATTCTAACAGGATAGCAGCAGCATAAAGATACAAAAGAGGGCTTATACAAATATATATATTATCTAAGTAGAATTGACAAACTGGGCAACAGATTGAAGATGGGGTAGTGCTAGAAAGTAAAGAGTCAAGAATAACTCTGTCTCTAATTGGGATATGCTAGTGCTCTCATCAATAATAGGGATACTAAGATGTAGGGATATTTTGTGGAGAAAAAACAAGTCAGTTTTGGACATAATGAACATTAGTTGTGTGTGAAACCGCCAGTTTAAAATTTCCAAAAAGCAATTCAAGTCAAATTAGGGCTAGATAAATATATTTGAGAATGTTCAGAATATAGACCTAATTTCATTTATGGAAATTGATACAAGAATCAATTGAGATAATGTAGAGGGAAAGGAAAAGAAAACAAAGAGCAGAGAACTGAGGAACACATAGGTTGAATGTGGGAGAATGAGATAAAGAAAACTAGATTAAAATTCAGAAGAAGAGACCAAGTGAAGATAGAAAGCTAAGAAGAGAACCAGGACAAAGTGGTGTCACACACACATACACAAAAGGAAGAATAAAGAGAGTTGCAGGTGAAGAAGATGATTGATTACATCAAAAGTTATTGAGAAATCAAAAGGATGAGTGTTGGGAAAATATCATTAGAT
This sequence comes from Myrmecobius fasciatus, assembly GCA_023553655.1. Classification (NCBI taxonomy): domain Eukaryota; kingdom Metazoa; phylum Chordata; class Mammalia; order Dasyuromorphia; family Myrmecobiidae; genus Myrmecobius; species Myrmecobius fasciatus. Next base: position 6,105 of record JAJPUD010018439.1, on the reverse strand, counting down.
CTATCATTGAGAGACAATTGGTAATTTTGGAGTGGACAGTTTCACTTGAATGATGAGATCAGAACCTAGACTTCACAGTCAAGAGGAGCATGAGAAGAAAGGACATTTAGGTACTCTTTAAATGGCCACTTTAAGAAACTTGAATAGTAAAAGATGGGAAGATATTGGATAATAGTAGGATCAAATGAGTTATTTTAAAAATAAAATATAGGGGCAGCTAGGTGACACAGTGGATAGAGTACCAGCCCTGAAGTCAGGAATACCTGAGTTCAAATCTGGTCTCAGACACTTAACACTTCCTAGCTATGTGATCCTGGGCAAGTCACTTAACCCCAATTGCCTCAAAAATAAATAAATAAATAAATAAAATATATATGGAAATGTTTCTAGTCAATAGAAGAAGGGAATATAAAGAAAACATTTATTAAACATCTTCACTTGTCATAAAGGAACTATGTCTAGAGCAGGTGGTAATTGTATTGGCAGTGGTGATGGTGGTGATAATACATTTATGAAATTAGCTATCATTACAACAAAATTTTTTTAGAGTGATAGTGATTAGAATGAAGGGACTTTTTGCATGTATATTATTAGCTACATATTTGTGGAAAATAATTTCTGAAGCTACAACATATGGTGAGGTATTTTCTTTAATACGGTAAAATAGTAAAAGTAGTACATTTTTACATTTTTTCATTATAAAATAGTGACAGTATGTTTTTCATTAAGATATAAAGATTCTGTTAATCTGTGACTTGTGTGTTTTATGTTAGTATTGGTGTTCAATAACTACTGTGTAAAATATATAAGCTTATGGCTCTGTAATATTTTCAGGAAAACTTTGGTAAGTAGATGGTTCAGTGAATAGCATGCTGATCCTGGAGGGAGAAAAACTCACCTTCCTAAGGTCAAATTTTACCTAAGACATTTACTCTAAGTCACTATGGACAAATAATTTTACTCTATTTATTTCAATTCCTCATCTGAAAAATGAGCTGGATAAGGTCATGGGTAAAACATTCCAAGATTTTTGTCAAGAAAATCTTAGATGGGGTCACAGAATGTCAGATATGACTTAAAGAAAACTAAAGCAAGCATATTAATGTCATTTAATTCCTGTTTTCTGGAGTTATTTTATTTACTTTTTAAGATATTAACTTTTTTCAAAATACATTGAAAGATAATTTAAAACATTCACTCGTGCAGAATCTTGTCTTCCCAATTTTTCTCCCTCCATCCCCACATCCCCCACTCCAAAAAGCATGTAATCTAATATAGGTTAAACAAATGCAATTCCTTCAAAACATATTTCCACATTTCAAGAAAAATCAGATCAAAAGGGGAAAAATAAGAAAGAAAGAAAAAAAGCAAGCAAACAACAACAAAAAACCAGGGGAAATAGTATGTGGTGATCTACTTTCAATCTCCAAAATCCTCTCTCAGGATACAAATGGCTCACTTCATCATAAGTCTACTGGATTTGATCTAAATCACCTCATTGTTGAAAAGAGCCAAGTCCATCACAGTTAATCATCACATAATCTTCTTGTTGCTGTATACAATGTTCCCTTGGTTTTACTCACTTCAGTTAGCATCAGTTCATGTAAGTCTCTCCAGTTCTTTTTGAAATCATCCTGCTGATCATTTCTTATTCATACATTTCCCAATGGATGGGCATTCACACAGTTTCCAGTTTTGTACCACTATGAAAATGGTTGCCACAAACATTTTTGCACCTGTGGGTCCCTTTCCCTCCTTTATGTTCTCTTTTGTATACAAAACCAGTAGAGACTCTGCTGGATTAAAGGGTATTCACAGTTTGATTGCCCTTTGCATATAGTTCCAAATTGCTCTTCAGAATAGGCAAATCAGTCCACAACTCTACTAGCAATGGATTAATGTCTATCTGGAGTCATTTTAAAATAATTAGCTAGCTATAACTATGCATTCAAAATGATTAGACTATGTAATATAGTTTGTAAAATGGTAACAAACTATACATATAGCTCATTAAAAAGAAAATTAATCATGTTGGAGAAAATCTATGAAAACAGGAAGAACTGATTTAAAGCTTTGCCTCTGACACCCTACTTATTTTCCTATAGGTGTCATCCTAACTAAATCTTAAAGAATCTAAATCACAGAAATGATGCAGATCTACTGTGATAATCAATACAAGTTTCCACAGATGAAGTTCCTTACCCCAATAAATGTTTGAAATCTAGATGAAAGCAAAGAGAAATAAAAGTAGTCATTTAAAGTAAGACAAGGCCATATCCCCCCTGTCATTTATTTTGATGTTGTTATATTCATTAAAATATTAGCTCCTTGAGAACAGATAGGATTTCCTACTTTCTTTGCTTCCCCTGCATTTTTTAAAGTACTTGCCACACAGTAGACACTTAAATGTTTCTTAGACTTGATAGTTGAAGGCAGGAACTTGCCCCACCTCTCCTCCAAACTGCTCCAACTTCCTTTAAATAATGACTCAAAACAATTTTAGGGCATGTGAATACTACCAAAAATTCTGTAGAACAGTTTTTAGCCTAAGGCAACTTAGAAGCTCAGAAGAAAATTTCTGACACCAGAGTGGGAAAACAACATGCAGTCCTGGTGCATTATGTGCTACCACCATTCCAGACCCAACACTAGTCCTGGCCTGGGCCCAACCTCTGAATTAGAGGCAGTACTGGCGGCTTCCTGCCCTCTTGGACACCAAAGAGGACCTGGAATATTAACCAAAACATTCTGTGGATGGCAAGTGGGACCCCAACATTCAATCCTAGCACAGGCCTGCCCTGGCCCCAGCTATTATCAGCATGGTGGGACCCCCAAAATCAGCAGCAGTGCTGGAGGCTACTGGTGTTCTCTGTCTAGGACAACATGGAAGACTCAGAAGGTCAGTGGACAGGGTCTGGGGAAACATTTTGGGAGTTTGTCACGCAGTCCCAGTGGAGCCCTGATCAGCAGAGCCCCAACCCAGTACAGCACTCTAGATCTTACAGCTACAGTGGGACAGAGACATACTTAACAGCCCCAGGGCAGAAAAAAATTGCATATGATCAGGGTCCTAGAAGGATTTCTGCAAAGAGTTGCACAAAACCACTGAAACTTGAGACAGTGCACTATCCACCATGGAAATGGAGCCATACTTTAACAAAGAGTTAAAAGCCAAGTAACAGATTAGGAAAATGAGCAAAAAAAGTTTCTGATGACTGAAAGTTATCATGGTGACAAGGACAATGAAAATGAATACTTAGAAAATGGACAGCAAAGTTTCGTAAACCAAACACCCTGCACAAGTAAAGACTAAAAACTAGAGCTTATAATTTTACTCATGAATTCTGTCCTGCTACGTCTTTCTACATCAATAAAATGGAAATCTTTCTTTGTATATGTTGTGACTTCCAAGTGGATAAAATATGATGCATTTCCCCAGTTTTATTTTTAAGGGGAAATTAACATTTTTATAGGACACAATTTTATGTGGTATTTTAATATCTTTTTCTTGTTCGTCTTAGTAAAAAATAATAAAGTTCATGTTAGAATTTATTCATTGAGCTTAATGTCAACTTTATAAGGAGATGAAATATAATTAAAGTCAAAATGTATACAGCAAGTTGAGGTATGGTTGTTTATATGTAAACATATATTTATTTCTATTATATGTATTTATTCACAGATATACACAAAAATGTCTATGCATATATATGTATCAATATGTACATGATTGTATATGCAGTTTTAAATCAACTTAATAAGCCATCAGATTTAAAATATTTTTCATTTCATAGCTCTGACATATAGTGCTTTGCACATTTACAAAGGCCACACAAGTCTCCTAATCCTATAAAAACAACCTTCTATTTTAACAAGCTCTTCCCTGCATGTTTATGATATGTATTTTTTCATTTGAAAGTGAGGAAAGATTTGATTTCCATGACTAAATTGACTTTAGAAATATTATACTTTTTTGATATATGAATCTTAAATTTCTGTGCTGAAACTTAAATAGAATGAAACATCACCTGCCACAGAGCACTTGGCAGTCCATTCTATTGGAAAGCTATTTAAAATGTTATTATCACACCATTGAAACATATGGTAATCAATGCAGTGCTAAACTGAAACAAGAAGCTGAGAGTGGGATGGCACTCTGTTTCTAAATATCACAAAAGTTGGAACAAGGTAAGAAAGTCTAATGCCAGTAAAAACATATTTTAAAGGATCATTGATGTCTAGTTAAAAAGATTAAATATTGCTTAAGACAAAGAGACTTCTATGATATTTTAGTGATCCAAGAGAAAAAAATATTTTGAATTTAAAAAAATTCCCATTGAACCACACTCAATTCACCTTAATAATGAAGTCTTTCTTGGCTCTAGAAAGATCTGAATCTGTCCCACATCTGACACATAAAACTTTTACCAACCTTAGATAAATCACTTAATTTCTGGGCAGCTCTTTAAGACTGTATTATAATGAAGGTGTGGACTTGTATTGAGAGAAGTCCTCATTCAGCAGTTCTCTGACCCAATGAAATCACACTTTTAGTACAATCCATTATATTCTCAGGAAGGTTCTCATCAACTCTCATTTGAGATATCTTGAGTCTTCCTATTAATCTCTTTGATTCTGATTTCTTTCTTCCCCCATGTTTTCTCCTCATGTTTAACAAAATTTTTATAGGCATATATCTGACTGTATTGTCCCTCTACTCAAATATTTCAATGATTATTACTTCTGTGATTGAATACAACTTCTTCAATCTGGAAGTCAAAGAATTCCCAACAGAATATATCTAGAAACTAATTAAAGAATTTTATTTTACCATAATTTACTTATTATTTGCTATATTCTAGCTAAACCTTCCCAAAACTCAACCTCCTCACTACCACTGTGGGTATTGGTGCATTGGCAAATGGTATCTCCCATCTCTATAATACCTTCTTTCTCCTTTTAGAATTCTTTGCTATGATATCTCCTCTAAGGTGCCTCCCCCCTCTGTGAAGACCTCTGCTGCAATTATACTCTTTATCAAAGTCTTAGTGCTTCCTCCATTCTCAAAATATCTTATGCTATTCTTTTCATACTTCATGATATGTAATTCTTAAACAGAATGAAAGCTGATTAAAAATCTAAATTGTTTTTATCATCCATTCATTATTAACTAAAAGTTTCTCAGATTGTTATTTAGCATGTCAATGTTTAGTGTATGTCCACTGAATATATAGGACAGAAGAGAGGGAAATTTTTATTTTTATTTTTTTTAGAAATTTTTTTAAATTTTCTTTGCATAACATATGTTTGGGTAATTCTTCAACAATAACCCTTACATAGCTTTCTGTTACAAATTTCCCCCCCCAACTCCCCACCTCTCCCCTAGATGGCAGGATATCCACTACATGTTCATTTTGTTAAAATGTTGGCAAATTGAAAATATGTATACGTATTTCCAAATTTATCATTGTTGTGCAAGAAAAATCTTAGCTACACAAAATATATCAGATAAAGGAAACACAATGTAAGCAAACATCAATCAAGGAGTATGAGAATGTTATGTTGTGGTCCACATTTCACATCCCTCTCTCTGGGTGTATATGGCTTTCTTCAGTGAACAATTGGAGGTGGTTTGAAACTTTTCATTGTTGAAGAGAACCATGTCCATCAGAATTGATAGTCATATAGTACTGTTGTTGCCGTGTATAATGATCTCCTGGTTCTGCTCATTTCACTCAGCATCAGTTCATGTAAGACTCTCCAAGCCTCTCTGAAATCATCTTGCTGGTCATTTCTTACAGAACAATAATATTCCATAATATTCATGTACCATGATTTATTCAGCCATTCTCCAATTGAAGGGCATCTATTCAATTTCCAGTTTCTAGCCACTACAAAAAGGACTGCCACAAACATTCTTGCACATGTGGGGCCCTTTACTTCCTTTATGATTTCTTTGGGATATAAGCCCAATAGAAATGCTGCTGGGTCAAAGGGTATGCACAGTTTGATAACTTTTTGAGCGTAGCTCCAAATTGTTCTCCAGAATGGCTGTATCCGTTCACAGCTCCACCAACAATGCATCAGTGTCCCAGCCCTCCCACA
>JAJPUD010018438.1:13890-28702 GCA_023553655.1 Myrmecobius fasciatus | reverse complement strand
AGACCAGAAGAAGATAAAAGGAGATTCTTGAGTACCCACTGTATGCAAGTGGGTATAGTTATATCCTTGTATCCCCTTTTCTGGGATACAATTCTTTCCCATTTTTATCTTTTAGAATTCATAGATTCTGATGATAAATGAAGTGAGTAGAACCAGGAGAACATTGTACAAAGCAATAAGAAGGTTGTACAGGGATCAATTGTGATGGTCATGGTTCTGTTCAGCAATGAGGTAATTCAGGCCAGTTCCAATAGATTTGTGATGGAGAGAGCCATCTGCCCCCAGAGAAAGGATTGTGGGGACTGAGTGTGAATCACAATATAGTATTTTCACTTTTTTTGTTGTTTGCTTGTTTTTTGTTTTCTTTCTCAATTGTTTTCCTTTCTGTTCTGGTTTTTCTTGTGCAGCATGATAATTGTGGAAATACATATAGAAGAATTGTACATGTTTGATATATATTGGATTACTTGCTGTCTAGGGGAGAGTACGGGGGAAGAAACAATGGAAAAAACTGATACAAGGTTTTGCAAGGGTGAATGTTGAAAACAATGCATGTGCTTTGAAAATAAAAAGCTTTATTAAAAAAATATTTAAAAAAAAAGAATTCATAGTTTCCTTCACAGCTCAGCTTAAGAATTATTTCCCATTTGGGACTTTTCCAGACTGGATGTAAGAAATCCATTTCTTTTCCCTCACTCCCCTACCATCAACGTTGCCCCATTACCTGATATACTTGGTATTTATATTGTGTGTTAATTGTGTTATATTTACTTTTAAGGGCATATACTGACTCCATCTATAAAATGTAAGCTCCAAAAGGGTACTTATCACCTGCAAATGAGGTCCTTATATCATTGGAACCTGGCACAATACCTGCCACATAATAAGTGATTAATAAATACAGGGTGATTTATTGATTATGTTGGGATTTTTTGGTCTTATTCTAGACCTACCTTTTCTACTCCTACCATTTCTTCTTTATTACATCCCTTTCCACAAGACCCATCAAGTATTTCCTCCTCTAGAAATCTTACTCTGCTCTGCTGATTTTTCCATAGCACTTAGTTTGCATTTTTGGGTGGAATGTATTCTTTTCTTCATATTTCAGTTAATTTTGGATACTTCATATTTTCTATTAGATTATGCATCTTTTGATGGTGGAAATGTTGCCTTATTGATCTGAATTTCACATTCAGTGAAGCAAGGCAGAGGCAATGCAGTTTAGAGGAAAGTTTTCAACATGGAGTCAAGAGAAAGAGGTTGAAATCCTACCTTGACTGAGAATCAAGGTTACCTAAGTTCAAATGCGACACAATAGTTATGTCACCGTGGATTGGCAAACTTCTCTGAATTGCTAGTGTATCATCTTTAAAACATATATAGTAGCTGGTATACCTATTCTGTTGCCTTTTTTGAATCTACCTGGGAGGACTAGGGATTGGGGATTCGCTTCCTATTCTTTCTGATATTCAATCCACTGCATTTCAGGCACTTTTTTCTACCTCCTACAATGCCATAACAATTGTCTTGTCCCTGCTTGGGAACCCTCACCTTTTCTCCTTATCCTCTTTTACTGTAGATACATGATGCTCCGGGACAACTCTATTTTGAGATTGAAGCCCTATATAGAGAGCTATAATCCACCTGAACTCATTTCTTTATATTTACCATGATTGTCCCCTTATCACATGTTCCCCATAGTCAAACCCCAGCTGTCACTGTTCAAACTCAATCATTCTGTTTTCTACTACGGCTCCCTTATTCCCATCCCCTTCAACCCACCAAATCTCACAAAGATCCTGCTCTAACACGAATCATCCCTTCCTTTGTGCTCTGTAATATTGCACTTAGCTTCAATTGTTATTTTCCTTTCTCACTCTCTCCTCTTTCTTTCTTTAAAATTTAAATACAAAATTGAAAAAGGAAAAAAAAATTGCCTTGTGCATAGCAGAACATGAGGATTCAAAATATGAAACAATAAATTTCAAGAAAGTTCACATAATAAATACTGCCCTTTGTGCTCAGAGCTGTCTATCCTTTCTTTGCTTCCTTGTAGATTTTCTTTTGTTCTCTGCTGTGCACTTTTTACTTTCTTCTTTTTTTTTTCCTCTTTTTTTCTACCTCCCCCCACTCCAACCACCTCCCCTAAGAAGACTATAATTAAGCATGGACATATTTACACACACACACACACACATAGATAAATATATAGATAAACAGACACATATACACACAAACATGCACACATATATACATAGATATATAGATATATAGATAGGTATACATATGAATATATATATGTATACATACATATTTACAAATATATATACATATACATATTTACAAATATATACATATACATATTTACAAAATATATATATATATATATGCATATATATATATACATACATATATATATATGTATATATATATACATATATATATATACACACACACACGTATATACACTGTTTTGCTTATCCTTTGGTCACTGGACTCAAATTCATCCACTCTCCCTGATTCACAGTATTAGTAGAGTAATTGGAATATTCTTTACTTTCCAATAATAATTCTAGGCTCTTCCTGTCTACCAAGACTCAGTAACTACTTGTCCTTTGAGGCTCACTCAATCCTTATTTATTAATCAATCAAAATTCTGGGGATTGTTGTCTACTAACCTCCAGGTCATAATTCTTTCCTTTCTCAATGAGTTCAGTACCTGTCTCACAATCTTTCTTTCCAAACTCCTGCTTTGATCCAAGAGTCTCCCTCAAATATTCTAACCTCTCAAATCCTCAATTTACTCATTTCCCATATCCTATTTTTCCATGTCTGAGCTGGACACAGATATGGACATACTTTTGATACTGGAATTATGCACAAGAATTTTATTGTTTATGAACTCAGAAATTTGTTTAGCTCAGGATAATATATTTATCATTCCACCTCTCTCTCTCTCCCTTGAAACCTGAAAATCTGTTCTTCATCTTCACTTTGGTCCCTCTACCTTTCAGAGTTGTTACAGTTGTGTTGGTGGTTGTTATTGTTGCTATTTTGCCAGGACATCATTCCTGCACTCACTATACTCTCTTGCTTTGTCCACCTTGATTCCTTCATGGACCACTTCAACTCTGTGGTAATCTCTTCCTTGGTGTACCTTGCCTCTATATCAGAGATCATGTCCTGTCAACCTTCATATTTGAACCACTTTAACTATCTACTGCCTTCCCTTCTACACATATAAAACTCAATTTTTTTTTTTAGTTTTATGAGAATACAGCAAGTTTCAAATGAAGAGGTGTCCCTTATCCTTGCCAAGGCAAATTCTTCCACATGCACAAGTGATTCTATGTCATCCTTTCTTACCCAAGAGATTAAAACCATCATTTACCAGTTTCCCACATTTATCATGCCCATTCTTTCACTTTTCAACCTCTCCCTATTTACAAGCTGCATTCATAATACCACAATCATAGTCAGGTCAACAAATTTTTACTTGATCAATTCATTCCCTATAGCTTTAATCCTATAACTGTTCTCCCTTCTGTGGCTAAATTTGTCAAGAGAGATCTTCTAGTGCAGGTATGATCACATCATACACACTTCTCCTCCCATTTAGTAAAGGCCAGTGGTTCCAGGATCCCTTGGTTGACTTTAAAGCCCTTTAGAACCTGATCTTTCCTGTCTTTTTCCTCTTTTACCCTTATATCTCCTCAAGGGGATTTAATAATAGCAACCTCCTTGCTCTTTCCATTTACAGGTCATTCCATGTCCCAATTCTAGTGTTTTCACTGACTTTTCCCATCATGACTGAAACTCTTTTCCTCTTCATTTCCACCTCCCGATTTCTCTAACTTCTTTTATATCTCAGCTAAATCTTAAATTCTACAAGAAATGTTTCTGGTCCTCCTTAATCTTACTGCCTTCCTTCTGAAATTATTTCTATTTTATTTAGTGAATATCATGTTTGTACCTACAAGTTTGTAGCTTTTAACAACCATTAGAATGTGAGATCCTTTAAAGTAGAAACTCCTATTTCTTTCTTTTTTTTATCTTTCCCCCTGCCCCTGTATCCTAAAGATTAGCATAGTGCCTGACACAATATGGATGCCTAATACATATATGTTGACCTCACTGTTCCCTCAGAGTATTGCCAGGACAAAATAGGATAATGTGTATAGAGTGTTTTGGAAATTATAAAGTGTTAGAGAAATAAAAATAGCAGTTAGCATTATTTTCATGCTTATAGTAAAGTAAGCAGCACAGAAATTATCAGAGAGCATGATATGGGATAATCAGTGTCATAAAATTAGTGACAAATACATCTGAAGAACTTGACAGGATCTTCTGAGCTATCCTCTGTTCTCTCTCTCTCTCTTTTTTTAATTGTGCTAGAGTATTGTATTTAGTAAACTGATATTAGCAAAAGTCTTACATATGCTAGATTTCTATAATATGATTGAAATAAAATTTGTTTTTAATTTCTTAGTTGGAGAATAATGCCTACCCTAAAAAATTTATAATTCAATCTGCCCGATAAAAAGAATTACTTTCCCTATGTCATTTCTATGCAGTCAGCACTGAATAATCAATTAATCACAAAACATTTATCAATAACCTATAAGTAGGTAAGAACAAAGACAAAATCAAGATAACATCTACATTTCAGGAATTTACATTATTTTGAATCAAGTGTATACCTCTTTGTTATGCTCTCCATAATCTTCATTGCTATAGTCCAATTCCCTGACATTTGTCCACTTTCCTCATGACCTCAACAGTTTTGATTGTCCCCTATTTCCTGGAACCAAACTTGGTGAATTCCATAGACAAGATTCTTGACCCTCTCAATCCCAATACCTTTTGTATCTTAAAATTAGGATCCATATGGCCACTCATTGACTATGCCACCTTATAATATTAAACTCTGAACTTTTCTCTTCTTTTACTATTGCCTTCTTTAAAAAAGATAATCTTACTACAATTAATCTTGTTCTTTTTCTCAATATGACTTTAAATTCATCAACCTTTCTTATTCTAAACAGATGGATAATATATGACAGATGGAATTTGGGGGTGGAAGCCTTCCTGGAGCTTCTCAAATCACACCTATTCTATCTACATAAGAATTCAGATCCACACATATCTCTTCTAGGTATTTAGATCTCCTCACATAATTGCATAGCATCCTCCTTGCTTTTTAAAATATAATAGTTATTGAGGTGAATTTTCTGCAAGTCAGTGGAGGCTAATACTATTTGCTAATGATGGATTACTGAAAAAGTCAGTTATGAGAAACTCTCTTTGTGACAGATCCAATTCTAGATCTGGGCTGATTACTAATGCTGTAATTTGAAATTACATCTCTATTAAATTCTAATCACTACTTTAAAAAAATCTTATAATGCTATATCAGGACTGCCAGACAAATGTTCTAAGAATGAAAAAAATATGAAATACACTGAGCCAGAAATCAGTGAATAATTTTAAGTATGTATCCCATAAAAATACAGTATAATTTAAAATGCATTCCATGTGGCTGAATTTATTTTACATATATTCATTGTTCCCATCTACTCATTGGAGAAATGGACCATATCTCACTCATTCTCTTTTTGTATGGAGACAGATTATAATAATCCAACCTTTATATTTTCAATTAATCCATAAGCATCTATTAAGTGCCTACTGTGTTCCAATATCTAGGCACTGGGTAACATGAATGGTAAATGACAGTTCATGTTCTTAAGAAGCTCAGAGTTTAATGGGAAAAACAACATACAAACAATTATGTGCATATTGTATATTTATGCAATAAATTAAGAATAATCTCAGAAGATAGTCAAATTACAGATAACTGGAAAAAGTTTCTTGCAGATGGGGAAACTTTTGCTGAAACTTGGGAAAACTAAAGAAAATAAGTGGTAAAGACAAAGGAAAGTAGTCCAGGCTTTGGGGACAGCCAGTGGAAATAGTCAGGAGATGGGATGTCAAATATAAAAAGAAAAAAAGCAAAGAGAAAAGTGTCTATCATTGGAGACAGACTACGTGATGAGCAGTAATATGCAAGAAACCTGGAAAAGTAAAAAAGGGTGATGAAGGGTTTTACAAATCAAACAGAGGATTTTATATGTTATTGTAGAGATAAAAGAGAGTTATTGGAGTTTATTGAAGAGAAAGAAAATATGATAAAACTTGCATTTTTATGACAACCTAAAATACCAGGATAGAGTCTTGGGAGACCCACACTGTTTGCAGATGTGATCTGGACAGACATTCAGCAAAGACTACAGAAGAGTGGTCAGGATAAAAATCAACACAGTAGCTTGGTATAGTAGAGAGGGAATCAGATGAGTTAAAAAACATGGATCAAATCTGAGTCTTAGCTTGGTGTAAGAAACAGAAGTTATAAAACAATGTTAAAAGTCCTTTCACCTCTAAGCTAATGTTTTTTAAGTTTTAATACACTGCAGAGTAGTTTATATACTTTTTAAATGAAAATCCTCTGAGGATTTTTATACCATATGTTATTTACCTGCCTTTTTCCAGTGCCTCCACCTCCCATTTTTCAGATAAGGAAACAGGATCAGCAAAATTAGATAATTTATGCATGGGTACGTGTCTAGTATCCACCAAAAAAAAAAGATTTTAATGATGGAAAGTTATTCTGACTTAGTAACATGCTTATTAACATAATATGCTGCTGGTCAATCAGTGTTTAGGAGAGACATCTTCTAGTCCCCTGATATTTATTTCATAGTCAAGTCACCCCCTTCATGCTTATACCTGGAAATTATTTGGTACTTAGTATCTTGAGTAGGAACAAAGTCCCAGCTTCTTTTGTTACTGCAGACCTATCTGAATTATCTTCATTTCAATTCAAACATTATCAATAAAAATTGGCCCCATCTTAAAGCTGTTGCTGATCTGCAGGGATCAGTCCTTCAACATGTTATTTCCTTGTTATACTTAAAATAAATTTCTTTTAATTCTCTTTGTCCTGAGTTTGACTTCCTTACTCAGGATGAAAATCCCCAAAAAGGAATTTTCCTTTTACCAGATGTTTCTTGGTTCCAACAAGAGATCAAGCAAAAAATATTTAAGCAGTTATTATGTCCAAGACATTATGCTAACCACTAGGTTATAAAGAAAAACAAACAAAAAAATAAAACTGTCCTCAAGGAGCTCACCTTGAGTGGAGAATACATCCAGCAAGTCTAGGTATACACAAGAACAGAGTAGGTAAGGAATAATCTCAAAGGTAGGAAAGAGCTAGGGGTCAGGGTGAAGATGGAAAACCAGCCAAAGCTTCTTGAGGGTGAGATTTGAATATAGTATTGAAGGAAGCCAAATAAATTAAAAGGCAAAAATGAGAGAATCAGCATCATAAGAAAGGGATACAGCCAGGGCAAAATCATAAGGATGGGGCTGTTTGAAAAACAGAAAAGATTCCAGAGTAGTTGGATTCCATGGTCCAAGGAGCATAGTAAAATACAAAAAAATACTGAAAAGGTAGGAAGAGATCAGAAAGTGTAGGGTTTTAAATGCCAAAAAATGATTTTGCTTTTATTACAAGAATCTATAGAATTTGACTGGAATTTACTGAGTGGAGATAGGGGAAATGACCCAGTCAAATCTACACTTTATGAAAAAAACTTTGGCAGCTGAGTGGAGGCTGGATTAGAATGGGGAGAGATTTAAGTCAAGAAAGTATATTAGAGCATGTTGGAAATAGTTCAGGGGAGATGTAATAAAGACCTAGACTATAGAGGTAGCTATGTGAGTAGTGAAGAGTCAAATGTAAAATATATTATGAAGGTAAAAATGACAAAACTCACATAAGATTGGAGATGTGAGATGAATAGGAGTGATAAATCAAAGCTGATACCAAAGTTGTAATATTAGGTTACTGGAATATGATTGTACTCTCAATAATAAAAAAGAAATTTTAGGAAAAGAGATGGATTAAGGTAGAGGTAGGACACAGGAGGAGAAGGTGGCAGGATCATGTTCTGTCCATATTCAATATCCTATTGTCTGTACCACATTGTCTTCTAAAACTGAATTATCATTGAGGTGTGGTAGAATTCATGATAAATGAAGCAATAAAAGGTTTTCTATCTCTTTTATTTCAAAAGTTGAGTGTACCCATATAAGTTAGCTTTTCCAAATTTCTAAGCCTGTATATCTTTTATAGAGAATAATAATTATAATGATAATAGCAATAACAACAATGATTATGATAATAACAACTAGTATTTGTACACTTCAAAATTTGCAAAATTAAAAGGAATATTCTTTGTTCTGGCTTTCAACCTGAATAAGTAAGCAAATATCATGGCAAAAAGAATTGAAAAGAATTTATTAAAAGCATATTAAGGTAGCAGCAGGTTGACAAGCTGCTCACTAGAGATCAGGAAGGGATTCAAGATGTAGCCACTGCTTATTGATAACTTTTGTAATGAGATAAAAATAATTCAGCTTGATCCAGGGCAGCCAAAGCTGATAGGCCATCTTATTTCAATTTCTCTCCAAATGACTATACAAGATGTTTACTAGGTACAGATAGGGAGGGGGGTGATTTTGTATATGATAAATAGCAAGGAATACAAACCTGTGGTCTGAGAAATACTTCCCCTAAAATTGATTGATAAACAGGTCTGGGAACAATGATCTAAATTTCAATAACTATGTATGTTACATCACTTGATCTTTACAAAAAGCCTATGAGATAGATGCTATTATTAGTCTCATTTTATAGAAAACTGAGATAGAATGTAAGTTATTTGTTCAGGGTCATAAAACTATAAATACTTGGAGATGACTTCCCATTTTTCAATTCAAATTTTCAAAGAATTATTTTCTTGGGGGGCGGAGCCAAGATGGCGAACTGCGGACAGCTTTCTCTGTGAACTCCCTCTGACATTCCCCCAACCCAGACATAGTAAGCCTTAAAACTGGTTTCCGAGTGAGGTCCTCGCCAAGCATTTGGACTACAACGCACTTCTATAAAAGATCTACCTTGAAAGAACTCCGGAGAAGGTTAGCCTCAGGGGAAATCGGCTGCTGGTCGCGATCGGACTCCAGCCGGGGCGGAAGTCAGGGCTGCGATAGAGGGGCGGATTTTGGGCACCCAGGAAGCCGCTGGGAGACGCCTGGGCCACTTTGCTCTGCTTGCGGGCAGGTGCTTTGGCAGATCTGCCTTTGGAAGGGGGTGGATGAGAACAGCTGAAAACGTGGTCCTGGTGCGAATCTAGCCCGACCAGCCTCAGACCGGAAGTCAACTCGGCAAACTGCCCCAGGGCAAATATAAATTGTTGCAGTTTTCTCGGCTTTTGACCAATATCCCAACTTTAAATTATGAGCAAGAAGCAGAAGAGAGCTCTCACCATAGAAAGCTTTTACAGAGAAAAAAATAGAACAGTCCCCAGATCCTGACATTATGAAAACAATCCCAGATGAAGCCACAAAGGCAGACTTAAGTTGGTCTCCCTTTCAGAAGGCTTACCTGGATGATTGCATTAAGAATATCAAAAGAGAGCTAGAAGAAGAATGGGGAAATAAATTGAGATCAGGGCAACAGAAATATCAAAAACTGGAAAATAGGACTGGTGAATTGGAAAAAGAAAACAGTTCACTGAAAAACAAAATTGGTGAATTGGAAAAAATCACCAATTCACTGGAAAATAAAAATGGTGAACTGAAAAACAAAATTGGTGAATTGGAAAAAGACAACAATTCACTGAAAAACAAAATTGGTGAATTGGAAAAAGACAACAATTCACTGAAAAATAAAACTGGCAAAATGGAAAAAGAATGCATTGAATCCAGAAATTCAATTGGCCAGCTACAAAAGGAGCTAAAAAAGATAACTGAAGGAAATAATACTCTAAAAATTAAAATTGAACAAATAGAAGTAAATGACTCAATAAGACTTCAAGAATCAGTTAAACAAAAACAAAAAAATGAAAAAATAGAAGAAAATATGAAATATCTCCTAGGAAAAACAACTGACTTGGAAAACAGATCCAGGAGAGACAATTTAAGGATTATCGGACTCCCTGAAAGCCACGATGAAAAAAAGAACCTGGATGCTATCTTCCAGGAAATCATGAAAGAGAATTGCCCTGATGTTTTAGAATCAGAAGGCAAAATTGGCATTGAAAGAATTCACCGATCACCTCCAGAAAGAGACCCCAAAATTAAAACCCCAAGGAATATCGTGGCCAAATTTCAGGACTATCGCACCAAGGAAAAGATATTGCAAGCAGCTAGAAAGAAACAGTTCAAATACCGAGGAACTGTCATTAGAATTACACAGGATCTGTCAGCTTCCACATTGAAGGATCGAAGGGCCTGGAACCAGATATTCCGAAAGGCAAAAGAACTCGGATTACAGCCAAGAATAAGTTATCCAGCTAGAATGAGCATCATCTTCCAGGGAAGAAGATGGTCATTCAATGATACAGGAGAATTTCACCTATTTCTAATGAAAAGACCTGATCTGAACAAAAAATTTGACCTCCAAATAGAAAACTCAAGAGAAACATAAAAAGGTAAAAAGGAAAACTCTTGAGAACTATATTCCTACTATAGGTATCCTTTAAAGAATGGCAGTATAATTTGATTTTTCTTTGATAATAATGGAAAAGAAATTAGAGGTGGAAGGGATACCATACTGAAAAAGAAAAAGGGGGGAGGGGGGAAAAGGAGGCAAAATAAAGTAAAAATATAGGAGGTAAAATAAGGCAAAATCTCATAAAGAGACATAGAAGATCTAATATAATTGAGGGGAAGAAGGGAGGGCGATGAGTATTGATTGTGTAAACCTTACTCTCATTAGATTGGACTCTAAGAGAGTATATCAGACACATTTGGCTTCAAAAAAAGCACTGACCCTCCTTGTGGGAAGGTAGGAGGGAGGGAAGAAAAGGAAAGCGACAAACTAATAGAAGGATTAGGGGAAAGGTATAAAGGGGAGGGAGGGACTCTAAAGGGAGGAGGATAATTGGTGGGAGGTGGTCTTCAAGAGCAAAGTACTGGGGAGGGGGGAAGGGAGAGAGGGGAAAGGGAAGAGAAAATCATAACTCTGGGTAAATAAGATGGCAGGGAATACAGATATAGTTATTTTAACTGTGAATGTGAACGGGATGAACTCTCCCATAAAACGGAAGCGGGTAGCAGACTGGATTAAAAGCCAGAATCCTACAATATGTTGTTTACAAGAAACACATCTAAAACATAGAGATACATACAGAGTGAAGGTAAAGGGCTGGAGCAGAATCTTCTATGCTTCAGGTGAACAAAGAAAGGCAGGGGTAGCAATCCTTATCTCGGATCAAGTAAAAACAAAAATAGATCTAATTAAAAGAGATAAGGAAGGAAACTACATTTTACTAAAGGGTTCCATAGACAATGAAGCAGTATCAATACTTAACATATATGCACCAAGTGGTATACCATCCAAATTCCTAGAGGAGAAGTTAAGAGAGATGCAAGGAGAAATAGACAGTAATACTATACTAGTGGGAGATCTCAACCTTGCTCTCTCAGAATTAGATAAATCAAATTCCAAAATAAATAAGAAAGAAGTTAGGGAGGTTAACAAAAGGCTAGAAAAGTTAGGTATGATAGATCTCTGGAGGAAATTGAATGGTGATAGAAGGGAGTATACTTTTTTCTCAGGGGTTCATGGAACTTATACAAAAATTGATCATGTGTTAGGGCATAAAAACCTCAAAATCAATTGCAGAAAAGCAGAAATAGTAAATGCATCCTTCTCAGATCATGATGCAATAAAACTCACATGTAATATAAGGCCAGGAGAAAATAGGCCACAAGTTATTTGGAAATTAAATAATCTAATCCTGAAGAACGAATGGGTGAAAGAGCAAATTATAGACACAATCGAAAATTTCATCCAGGAGAATGACAACAATGAGACAACATACCAAAATTTGTGGGACTCGGCTAAAGGGGTTATAAGTGGTAATTTTATATCTCTAGATGCTTACTTGCGTAAAACAGAGAAGGAGAAGATTAATGAACTGGGCTTACAATTAAAAAAGCTAGAAAAAGACCAAATTACAAACCCTCAATTAAATACCAAATTGGAAATTCTGAAAATTAAAGGGGAGATCAATAAAATTGAAAATAAGAAAACTATTGAATTAATAAATAAAAGTAAGAGTTGGTTTTATGAAAAAACCAACAAAATAGATAAGCCTTTAGTTAATTTGATTAGAAAAAGAAAAGAGGAAAATCAAATTATTAGTCTCAAAAATGATAAGGGAGAACTTTCCTCCAATGACGAGGAAATTAGAGTAATAATTAGGAGTTTCTTTGCCCAACTTTATGCCAATAAATTTGAGAATGTAAATGAAATGGAGGAGTATCTACAAAAATATAGATTGCCCAGATTAACAGAAGAGGAAATAAATTATTTAAATAGCCCTATTTCAGAAAAAGAAATAGAACAAGCTATTAATCAACTCCCTAAGAAAAAATCTCCAGGACCAGATGGATTTACATGTGAATTTTACCAAACATTCAAGGAACAATTAACCCCAATACTATATAAACTATTTGAAAAAATAGGGAAAGAAGGTGTACTACCAAATTCCTTCTATGACACAGATATGGTGCTGATAGCTAAACCAGGTAGGGAGAAAACTGAGAAAGAAAACTATAGACCCATTTCCCTAATGAATATTGATGCAAAAATTTTAAATAAGATTTTAGCAACAAGATTACAGAAAGTCATCCCCAGGATAATACATCATGACCAAGTAGGATTTATACCAGGAATGCAGGGCTGGTTCAATATTAGGAAAACTATTAGCATAATCAATTATATTAATAACCAAATTAATAAAAATCATATGATTATCTCCATAGATGCAGAAAAAGCCTTTGATAAAATCCAACACCCATTCCTATTAAAAACACTGGAGAGTATAGGAATAAATGGGCTTTTCCTTAAAATGATAAGTAGTATCTACTTAAAACCTTCAGCAAGCATCATATGTAATGGAGTCAAACTAGAACCATTCCCAATCAGATCAGGAGTGAAACAAGGCTGCCCACTGTCACCATTACTATTTAATATTGTATTAGAAATGTTAGCTTTAGCAATAAGAGAAGAAAAAGAGATAAAAGGAATCAGAGTAGGTAGTGAAGAAACCAAATTATCACTCTTTGCAGATGACATGATGGTATACTTAGAGAATCCTAGAGACTCAACTAAAAAACTACTAGAAACAATTCACACCTTTAGCAAAGTGGCAGGATACAAAATAAATCCACATAAATCATCAGCATTTTTATATATTACCAATAAAGTTCAGCAGCAAGAGATACAAAAAGAAATTCCATTCAAAATAACTGTTGATAGTATAAAATATTTGGGAATTTATCTGCCAAGGGAAAGTCAGGAACTATATGAACTAAATTACAAAACACTTTCCACACAAATCAAATCAGACCTAGTCAATTGGAAAAACTTAAAATGCTCATGGGTAGGACGAGCGAATATAATAAAAATGACAATACTACCCAAACTAATTTACTTATTTAGTGCCATACCAATCAAACTCCCAAGAAATTATCTTACAGATCTAGAAAAAATAGTAGCAAAGTTCATTTGGAAAAACAAAAGGTCTAGAATTTCAAGGGGATTAATGAAAAAAAAGGCTGAAGATGGTGGAATTGCTGTACCAGATCTAAAACTATATTATAAAGCAGCGGTCATCAAAACCATTTGGTACTGGCTAAGAAATAGAGTAGTCGATCAGTGGAATAGGATAGAATCACAAGACAAACTAGGCAATAACTATAGCAATTTGGTTTTTGAAAAACCCAAAGACCCCAGCTTTTGGGATAAGTATTCACTATTTGACAAAAACTGCTGGGAAAACTGGAAACTAGTGTGGAAGAAATTAGGGCTTGACCCACATCTAACACCACATACCAAGATAAGATCTAAATGGGTTCATGATCTGGATATAAAGAGTGATTTTGTAAACAAGTTAGAGGAACATAATATAATTTACCTCTCAGACCTGTGGAGATGGAATAAATTTATGTCCAAAGAAGAACTGGAACTTTTAATTGAAAACCAGATAGATAACTTTGACTATATTAAGTTAAAAAGTTTTTGTACAAACAAAATCAATGCAGACAAGATTAGGAGGGAAGCATCACGAACCGATCTCCATTCGGTTCGTGATCGTTCTGATAAAGGTCTCATCTCTAAAATATATAGAGAATTGTCTCATATTTATAAAAATTCAAGCCATTCTCCAATCAATAAATGGTCAAAGGATATGAACAGACAATTTTCAGAGGATGAAATTAAAACTATTTATAGTCATATGAAAAGGTGCTCCAAATCACTATTGATCAGAGAAATGCAAATCAAGACAACCCTGAGATACCACTTCACACCTGTCAGATTGGCTAAAATGACAGGAAAAGTTAATGATGAATGTTGGAGGGGTTGTGGGAGGGCTGGGACACTGATGCATTGTTGGTGGAGCTGTGAACGGATACAGCCATTCTGGAGAACAATTTGGAGCTATGCTCAAAAAGTTATCAAACTGTGCATACCCTTTGACCCAGCAGCATTTCTATTGGGCTTATATCCCAAAGAAATCATAAAGGAAGGAAAAGGCCCCACATGTGCAAGAATGTTTGTGGCAGCCCTTTTTGTAGTGGCTAGAAACTGGAAATTGAATAGATGCCCTTCAATTGGAGAATGGCTGAATAAATTATGGTATATGAATGTTATGGAATATTATTGTTCTGTAAGAAA
>JAJPUD010018437.1:14708-28703 GCA_023553655.1 Myrmecobius fasciatus | reverse complement strand
AAAAAAAAAAAAAGAAAAGAAAATAGTGGCAATCTATGTACCCACACTGGTTTGAGAGGATGAGGTTCCAAGAAGTTGGTACTTTGAAGTTTTCACCAAGAACTTCACCAAGAAGTTTTCACCAACAAGAACGCCATAAAACCCTCCAAATTAAATCAGTATGTTCTTTGGTAGTCACAGGTATACTTGGTGCTTTGAAATTTTCACCTAACAACTTTATTGTTCTTTTGAATCTCTGAATACAAATGATTTTTGAGTTTGGCTCTAAAAAGAATTATTTCTAGTCTGACTTTTACATGTTGTAGCAGCATCCCAAATTTCCCTTTAGTTTGTTTCACAAAACGTATTGTCGTGTAACCTGATGAGATGGTAAATTTTAGAAGCGTGAATCATCCTACTACTCAATACATTTTTAAGAAATTGTTCAGAAAAATGTTCTCTTCATCACTAAGTCATGGCTGCTTTTTGAAAGCCTTAGTGCAGCTTTGTCTAATCCATCTTTCTCCTTGAGCCTTGAGAATGGTGTGTTAGCAACACCTGCAGAGGGAGAGGGACAGTTTAATAGGTAGGTTATAACTCACTGTTTTTAAATATTTGAAGTTTTCCCCAAACCACTTCAGAGTTATTTGCAAGCCGCTTATTACTTTTGATCTAATTTAACTTAATGAGAGAACCCAGAGATGCTTTTGAAGTCTTGTTTGGTGTGTGCATTTGCGTTTTGGGCTCCTTAGGTCTTGCATCACGGTGTTGGGTGGAGAATCTGTTGGGGTCAGTCTCATTGTCCGAAGCTAAGTGGCTTACTCAGCCAAGACACGGCAGGTCTGTCTGCACCCTCTGCCTCATCCCCCTTCTCTGGTCTCTTAGGTAACCAGTTTTTTTTTCTTACATTCACCACATGCTTTAATAAACTTGGAAGCTACACAGAGCATTCTTAATTATCTGTAAATATTAATTGTGAAATGGCTATGTGGAAGACCTTTTTGGTTCTGAACTTAATAGGCGTAGAGAATATTCCTTGAGGAAACAGTTGGTTAATTTTGAAGAGAAAATCAAAACAGATCATTTCAGTTTATGAAGTTTGTGATTCTTATAATTAACGTGAAAAACTTTTTTTTGTTGTTCTCATGACAGCCCATGGATTAGAAACCACAAAATCATGTGGAAAAGTGGCCAACAAAACATAGTGAGTAGGGGGCCACCTGTAGATCAAGAAGGCTTGGATTCAAATCCACTTCAGAAATACCTTGTCTCTTTGACCTTGGGGTAAGCCACTGAACCCCTCAGAATCCTGTCAGCTCTCTGATGTCTCTTAAGTTGCAGAATAAGTATTGATAGGACTTGTCTCCCTAGGCGCTCCCTGCCCTGACAAAATCATAAATCTTTGATTAAATTGAATTATATATAATATATTAATATGCTGATAAAATATCAAATTTCATTAAATTGCATTATATCATGTAACATGACATAAATGTTATGTAAAACGTTATTTTGTCATATTATGTCATGCTAAATACACATACACGTTTATATATACATATACTCACTTTTATATACAAACACACTCATCCCCCTCTTATTTCATTGAAACAATTATGAAGCTAGTTGGAATTGTTTCATCTACTTTCCTCACTGTGCTCAGTCTGAATTGACCTATTGAATTTGACTTTTATAGTGATTTTTATGTTGAAATTTCCATCACTAAAACTCCCAAAATATATTGCTAATTTTTAAATGGGTCTTTGATCCCAGTGATTTTAAGTGAAGCAGATAATTTAAATTTAAATCAGTCTCTGATACCTGTATTTCTGGGGCTATTAATAATTTATAGGTCCTGAATTCCAAAGAATATTGGGGCTCCACTTTGTTTTTATTTAGTGCAAAGTTCTGGATAATTTGACACCTCTGCTAATCAAGTTATTATGTATGTATAGTTTTAAATAAATTTTTCCTGTTAAGCATCTTTTCTCCCTACTACTTTTTCCTTCCCCTCCCAAACAAAATAAAAACCCCAAACTTTTTAAAATAAATGTAATAAAACAAAACATATTCCCTCATTGAACATGTCCAAAAACATGTATAGCAAAACTATTTTCTTTTTTTTTTATTAAAGCTTTTTATTTGCAAAACATGCATGGGTAATTTTTCATCATTGACCCTTGCAAAGCTTTCTGTTACAAATTTTTCCCTCCTTCCCTCCACCCCCTGCCCTAGATGGCAGGAAGTCTAATACATGTTAATGATGTTAAAATACTTGATAAATCAAATATGTGTATACATATTTATACAGTTATATTTCTGTGCAAGAAAAATTGGATCTATAAGAAAAAAAATCTGAGCAGGAAAACATAATGCAAGCAAACATCAATAGAGAGAGTGAAAATGCTATGTTGTGGGGGCAGCTAGATGGCTCATTAGATAGACCACCAGCCCTGAAGTCAGGAGGACCTGAGTTCAAATCTGGTCTCAGACACTTAACATTTGCTAGCTGTGTGACCCTGGGCAAGTCACTTAACCCCAATTGCCTAAGCAAAAAGCAAAAAAAAAAGAAAAGAAAAGAAAGAAAATGCTATGTTGTGGTCCACCCTCAGATCCCACAGGCCTCTCTCTGGGTGTATATGGCTTTCTTCATCACTGAACTGGTTTGAAACATCTCATTGTTGAAGAGAACCATGTCCATCAGAACTGATCATTGTATAATCTTGTTGCTGTGTATAATGATCTCCTGGTTCTGCTCATTTCACTCAGCATCAGTTCATGCAAGTCTCTCCAGGCCTCTCTGAAATCGTCCTGCTGGTTGTTTCTTACAGAACAATAGTATTCCATAATATTCATATACCACAATTTATTCAGCCATTCTCTAATTGAAGGGCATCTATTCAGTTTCCAGTTTCTAGCCACTACAAAAAGGGCTGCCACAAACATTCTTGCACATGTGGGTTCCTTTCCTTCCTTTATGATTTCTTTGGGATATAAGCCCAATAGAAACACTGCAGGGTCAAAGGGTATGCACAGTTTGATAAATTAACAAAAATATTTTCAATAGAGTTTAAGATAAAATGGGAAAGGTCATAGCTTTTTTTTTTTTTTTTTTTTTTAAAGGCAGTCAGGATAAAGTTACTTGTCTAGTGGTCACACAGGTAAGTATCTGAAGTCTGATTTGAATTCTAATCCTAGACTCTAGGACTAGGACTCTATCTGTTGTGCCACCTGTAGGTCCTTAGGGGCTCATCTTAATGCTGCACACAGATCAGGAATTTCATTTACAACAATCCTTACCAGGTAGTCATCCAACCCTACCTGGGGGCCTTTGGAGACGGGTAATTCTCTATCTTTTAAGCCCTTCTAACTGAAGAAATTACTTCAGATTGAATGTAAATTGGGCCTCTGCAAGTTTCTGCCTTTTGGACAAACACAAGTATAAATATCTTGCATGTGACAACTCTTCAGATATTGAAGACAAATGTCATATCCCTTCTAAGTGTTCAGAGCTAACCATTTCTCAGTTCCCCCTGCCCTGATTTTTTTTAAGGGTAAATTTCTCCATCTCTCCCAAGCTGAAAGTACAGCCACCACTTATAGGCTCAATCCCACTTCAGATCAATCTGGAAACTTGGATTTCCTTTTCAACACTTGTTTACCCTTCATTCTTGAAGAGGACCATGATATTAGTGTCACGATATGTAAGTGTGTTGGATTGAAGTGAGGGAGGTCACCTGCCTCAGTTTCCCTTCCAGAGCCATCTGGGTCCAGGGGCAAGACATAGATCAGGACAATTGGAGATGGCCCTGGATGCTGTGGGAGACTTTGGCCTTTTTAAGCTAAGGTCTTGACAGGTCTCATTTTGACTGAGGCTGTACCCATTCAGGATAAGACTGGATAGCAGTTGAGGCAAAAAATCTTTCACCTAATCAAAAAAAGCCACAACTAACTAATTATAAATGAATCTGGGAGGAAGCAAGGAGTTTCCTAACTGTGCAAATCCAGTTTGTGGGGCAACTCTACTCGCAGAGGTGATTGTTTTTGTCTGGGGTCCAGTTTTTAAAAAATGCTGCATTTGAAATTCTTTGGATATTTGTTTGACTTCAAAGACATTGTCAGGATGGCATAAAGAAGGTTCTTTCTCTTCTTGGGTTCTGTATAATTCCACAACATTACTTTGTAATTTTTATTATTATTATATTAATTTGCAATGTTGTGATCTTTGAATACATTATTTTCCTAGTTCTTTCTTCACTTTGTATCAGTTCATATAAATCTTTCCATGCTTCTCGGTAGTCTAGTAAGAAGTCACTGTATAATTTTGTTTTATACATATACATACGTTTTATACATATACATGCTGTTTCTTTATACTCCACTAGTTGTTCTAGTCAGAAATTCTTTGATAAATTATTTTTCTAGTAAAATAAATAGGAGCAAACTAGTTGAGACCTAAAAATGTTAGGCATTTCAATTCTGAATATTATTTCTAGGTAGTTCTTAGTAGCTTTCTGATGATCATTCTTAGTTTCTCCTTTGTGTTCAGTGTTTCAGATAATTGCAGAAAGCAACATCATTATAGGAGTCCTTTGTTGCTAGTTGGTTCAGTGTCATTTTTCAGCTTTAATGGAAATAAGGATTAGGCCTGTAATTTCAGAAGTATAGGGAAGTTCCACATAAGGAAATTCCTTCTATCAGTGCAGGCTGGCACCTTCTCTAGAACTTAAGAGTTAGGAATTTGTCTAGGTTGAGAGATTAAAGTGACTTATTCAGGTTATCAAAGCCACTATGTGTTGGAGTTGCAATTTGATCCTTAGAACTTTCTGACTTTGAAGCCATTTCTCCACCCACCACGCCATTCTAGTGATGTTCAATCCCATTCTCCTTCAATATCTTGTTTCCACAAACAGGTGGTGCTGCAGAAGATAGAGGGCTGGGCCTGGCATCAGGAAAGCCTGGGTTAAAATCTGGCCTCAGATACTTACTAGCTGGGGAAGTCACTTCACCTGTATGCCTCAGTTTCCTCAACTGTAAAATGGGGGTAATAATAGTACTTGCCTTATAATGTTATGAAGATTGGGTAAAAGCATTGTGCCTGGCACATAGGAAGTACTATGTTAATATATTAATAATTATATTAATAATTACAGTAATCATTATATACTTATATATTATAATCTTGTGCATTATAAGAATATATTATTAATAATGTATTATTGTTATGAGGAAGGTAGGTCTTTTCTCCACAGTAATTTTTCTCAGTGATGACTTAAGAGGCTAGACTAGAAGTAGGTCTGATGGCCTATATTCTCACAGTTCATGGGTACAGATTTGTCTCTAGTAGGGATCTGAAAAAAAATTGTATTGGAAATAGTAATGATGGTGGTGGTGGTTCGACTCAAAACTTGATACCTGTGGCTCCTGTTTCTGATAACAGATGTTTAGAATAAACAGTGACTTCTTTTTATCCTGAACAAAAGCCCGTAGTGACCAGAGCACCAAAAGAGGTTTTCCCCTCAATAGGTAATGGAACCATCATTGACATGTAATTGGTCTAGAAGACCAAGACTCCACCTAGTTTTATAACTTCTGGTCTCTTTAATCCAAGAACCTGCCATAGAATGATTAGGGATTCCCCAGACTTAAGGTATGGTTCTGAATGGGCATTTAAGAGAGCTGTGCATCTTGAATCAGAGTTGCTTGCTGAATATTCTTTCCATGCTGTTGCTAAATCTCCTTTTGTCAAATAGCAGATGGATTGTATTGGTTCTATTTCATTGTAGACTTGAATATGGTATAGACCAGAATCCACTTTTCTCTTCACCTTCATCCCACCTGCAATTTTATCCTTGTGATGAACACAGAAAGGATTAAATCTTTTTGTTCCACAGAACCTGACCTCCCTCAAGGAGAGGGATCCAGTGGGACAGTGTTACAATTGCACTGTTCAAAAAACACTTTGATTCACAACAGTAAAGCAAGTCCTAATATACTGTTCTTTCTTTAAAAAAACAGGATTTAGTCTCCTTTTCATCATTACTATTATACTGAGTATATACAGTTTACAAAGCACTTTGCATGTATTTTCCTTTTATTCTTAAAACAACCTGGTAAAGTAGGTAATGAAAATGAGGCTTTGAGACACTATTAATTTATGCATCATCAGACAACTAATGTAGGCTCAGCTTGCCTGGGGCCAGAGACAAAAGGTAATCACTTAGATCCTCTGGCTATTTTTTATTTTTTAATTTTTAATAATACCTTTTTATTTTCAAAATACATGCAAAGATAATTTTCAACATTTACCCTTGCATAAATTTTTCTCCCCTCTTCTTTTTCCCTCCTTTAGACAGCAAGCAATCCAATATAAGTTAAACATGTACATTTCTTCTATACATATTTCTATATTTATCATGCTGCACAAGAAAAATCAGATCAAAAGGGAGAAAATTGAGAGAAACAAAAAAGGTGAAAATATTATGTTCATTCAGTCCCTCCCCATAGTCCTCTCTCTCTGTGATGACTCTCCCATCACAATTCTATTGGAACTGGCCTGAATCATCTCATTGTTGAAAAGATCCAAGTCCATCAGAGTTGATCATCACATAATCTTGTGACCATGAACAATGATCTCCTGGTCACTTCTTTTAGCATCTGTTCATGCAAGTCTCTCCAGGCCTTTCTGAAATCATCCTGTTGATTGTTAGAAAACAATAATATTCTATTACATTCATATGCCATAACTTATTCAGCCATTTCCCAACTCACGGGCATCCATTCAGTTTTCTGGTTATTTTTTAAAGGTGAGATCCCAACACCCTTGATTCCAAGCTTAATATTTTCACTTCTATACTATTCTGGGTCTCTATTATTCTGTTATTTAAAATGACCCAAATACTACTTTTTTTTTTTTTTTTTGGCTGATTTTGCTGAACTTTTTTTTTTCTTTGTTTCAATGACTATCAGTTAAGGGAGGAGAGAAGGATATATTGGGAAATGTGATTAAAAACAATATATCAAGAGTAATTTTTTTTGAAAAATGACAACTACCATATATAGAAGGAACACAATATGCACAAAATTTGGTAGGTGGAGCAGCCAACTTCCTTGCTAAATTCAATTTCTAAGGATAGTGTAAGAATGAGAAGTATGTCTATTAGAATCTCAGTTTCTCAGTTAAATAGTCTGCTTGCTTTTATTTACAAAAGGGACTCTTTCAGATTGTAGGATTGAAACATCTGGTCTAATTATTTTATAAGGGTTAGTACTTTTGAAGCATCTGGTCTAATCATTTTATAAGGGTTAGTTAGTACTTTTATTTATTTAAATAATAAATTTAATATTTTATTTTCCTCCTAATTACATATAAATTTGAGTTCCAAATTCTTTCCCTCCTCATTGAGAAGGCAAGCAATTTGACATGGGTTGTACATGTGTAGTATGCAAACCATTTCCATCTAAGTATTTTTTAATTTTAAAAATTAAAATTAAATAAAAATAAATTCATTTTTAAAATTAATATATTAATCAGTGAAACAACAACTAACTTAAATGTTATAATACTGATGTGTTTTAATAACTGAAAAAACTCTTTGTTTAACTAATGAAATGTGTAGTCTTTAAAAATCTTGGACACTTTAACTTGCTTTTGATTTGTTTGCCAAAGGAAATGTGATACTCTACCACATCCTGTTTTAGGTTGGTCTCTCTCAAAGGGTCCTCCCTAATTTGCTTTCCCTGGACCCTTTGGTGTGCCTAGCATTATGATGCTGTTAATTGAGGCTATCCTCAGGAATGATCTCCTTCATATTTTTGCTTTTGTGTTTTGCTGTAGCTTGCTCTCGAAATGCCCCTTGCTACAAAATTAACTTTTTTTTTTCTTCTTCCTAACTTTCAATCAAAACTTCTTACCACTATACTAATGCCAACTAGATGGTAAGAGGATAGAAAGCAGATTATCTGTTTATGTTTATGAAGGTTGTGGGAAAATTGAATAAGGCCCTGGTTCGTGAACTGGGTAGATTATAATAAGTTCAATGAGAGAGCTATTTGGTACTTTGAGTGGCTTGGGGTAATATGTTTTTAATTGATATTCAGCATTTATTAAGTGTTACTATTTACCAAGCACTATTTAAAAAAAAAAAAAGTAAAAATCAATCCATTTTCTCAAGGAGCTCATATTCCAACGAAAGAGACAATATTCAAAAAAAATTTAGATATACAAGATACATGCATTGTATACATATAAGATAGTTGTCTGTATGCAAGATATAACATAATTGGGAGATAAAGAGTTGCTCACCCTGGTGCAGAACTTTACCTCATACCTAGGCTATTGCATTATTTCATTCCAGCCCATACTGGGCTGCCAAAGTGATTATCCTAAAAAGCAGGTGTGACTATGTCACCCCCCCCTTTTAATAAACTTGATTGTATCCATATTACAGGAGAGAACTGTGGATATACCAGTTATCTTCCAGAAGTCAGAAGACTCGACCCTATTTTATCTGGATGAGATTAATTTGTACTCAGGTGTTTTATGATTAACCTTTGACCTTCTCAGTATATCTTTCCATTTTAAGGGAAGGGTTCCTTTATCCAATGAATGTCTTAATCGATGAAATACATGATGGAGATATCCTTCTTTCATTGGGTTTATCCGTCTTCCTCTCCACTCTATAAATAAGAATATTAACCAAAAACTTAGCTTCTCGCTTCTAGAATTTGCTAAACACTAATTTAATGTATTGAAAAGTATAGTATATTAAACATAGTTGGATATTTCCTTTAAGTCAGAATCTTATGCCTGAATATGGTTCAGTCTTAAATAAGACTGCATAGCTGTAGAAGATGAGTGGCCCACTCATTATATATTGGATATAGTCCAGAAACTGTTCTTCAAACACAAATGAAAATTTTGCTTTTATTGTGTTATGTTATCTGATAGAAAGTTTTGAGCCATTTTTTTTGGAAGGGAGGAAGAAGGGTAGTGAATTGAGAAATCTGATTGGCATATAGTTTTTAACTGAACTATCTAATGATTCTGTCACTCAGCATAAAAATTTAGATAATATGGGGCCATTTGAAAATGTCAACTACCATTTTGTTTCAAGAATACAAATCAAACCATAAGTTGAATTGGTGATGGACAACATGCAACAATTTTCTGTTAAGATTACAATGCATTCCAAATATGAAATGTGGATTTGGAAATATGAAATGTGATTAAATTAAATTAGGATGTATCTCACAGGATTTTTGTAAAAATGAGATAATTGTAAAGAACTTAGCAGAGTGCCTTACACAGTAATAAATTTAATAAACATTAATAAATTATTGGGTTTTTATTAGTAACTCTTAATGAGTTATTAACACTTAATAAATGTTTATTTCCATCACTTCCTTAAAATAGACCTTACTTTGTTGTGTTATTTCAACTTAGGAAAGGTGACCTTACTCAGGACTTACAATTACCTTGTGGAGTAACTGAGTGATTCAGGATAGCTTTTTAAATTTTTCTTTGTTATAAATAATAGTGGGATTGAAAGTAGGGTGATGTAGGGATAACAAGAATATATTCAGAAACCAATGGGTTGTAAAAACACAAATTCAAAAAACTGATCCCCATCTCCAAGTTTGGTAGGTAGAAGATTTGGTGAGGTTGGTTGGTTGGTTTTCTCCCAAGCTAATTTATAATTCCATCTATGTGGAGAACACTAGGAATGTATGCTCTTCTTCCCTCCTTCAGTAACTTAAGTGTGTCTTCAGGAGCTTATGGCTTTAGAGAATTATGAGAGAGGTTGTTACTTATCCATTCACCAAGTTTATATCAGAGGCTCTCTAGCTTTGCTGGTCCATTGGATTAGGAGATGCAGTATCAAGTGTGAAATGAATTGGCCCCCTGGATTAAAGTTCTAGAGGAGGGATCTTTAATGCTTCTTTGCCTTGTAATGTAGTGTCTGATTATCTGTGTTCAGGAACCAGAAATCCCTGCAAATGGGCACAGTGCATCTGTAGATAACAATAGACTTGAGAACAGCCCATAATAACAGGCTGTCCATGCAGCATGTTAAGTCCTGGGGAGAAGATGAAGTCAGGCTTTTGCAGGATTTGGCAAAGGTTATAACAGAAGAGTAGTTTTTGTTTTTTGTTGGGGTTTTTTTTTCAGATGGAACATAAGCTATTTTTAATCATTGAGCAGCACTGGGAGGTCTTGGGTTTTATCTTAGGTAAGAATGTTATATTCACAGCAATAATATCAGGCAGTAGCATGTTTTTGAGAGTGAGAGGAGACCTGTATTTAGACAGACACCAAGCTTACACCCTAAATTTATTGTGTGGCTTAATTGACTGTTAATGAAAACTTGCAGCCTTTAGGCATGATTAAGGGGTAGTTAATTTCATGAATTTCTGTTGAGATCATGATGAAAGAGATCCAGGAGAGATGGCCACTGGTGGATATATTCTAGGGTTTTTACCACTCGTTTTTGTTGTATGACTCGGAATAATTGAGTTCTAGTTTCACAGCTGATAAATTTAAACATCTAACTGGTTTGGATTAATTTGTGTAGAAGGGTTACATAATTTGGCATAAGGATGGGGAGTCCTTTGTATTCTGTTGCCTCTAACGTTTCCATTTTACAGAGGAGGAATAGAATAATCACAGCTTGGCCGAAGCCTCTGTAACCTTTCTTTCCAGTTATGTATTCTGTCCACTGCTTAACTATCTTGATCTGGTAGGAACCAAAAATGGTGAGCATATGAGGTGAGTTAAAACAGAGAATTTTGAAAGAAAACTTTGTAGCCTCATAATCTGTCCATGCCTCCTTGTCCTATATCTAAAATTCCAAATTTAGTCAGTAGAAGAATTGATTCAACAAATGTCTTTTGAGGGCCTTTTTTGTACAAGGTGAATTTCATGGTAGAACAGGTTTTTGGTGTTGCCTGATTGCTAAAAAATATAGGAGTAATTTTGAGGTTTTAACATAGGTTCATAGATGGCATGATATGACAGTCCCTAAGGATTCCTTCTGGATCTAAATTTATATTTGTAATGTCATCTTGTAGAATAGATGACCAAGAGGACCTTGCTTTGCTGATGACCTTGAAATAATTCAGCCCAACTTTCTACCTGAAACAGAAATAGAAATCCTTTTTGCAAACTTTATCACCATCATCCAAGTTTTTCTTGAAAACCCTCAGTGAGGAGAAGGATGCTTATCATCCTGTGGGGTAGCTCACTTAGTTTTTGCTTAGTTAATTATATACTCTTTTGGGTTCTATTTCTGTTCTCTGGAGTTGTATAGAATAAGTTAAACCCATCTAAAAATAAAAATATAGGAACACATTGATTTTTTTTTTTTATACTCGTTACTTTCCTCTGGTATGTTGTAATATGCTTTTATTGTGTGGTCTGATTTTAAGTTGTATATGCACTAACTTCATGAGTATTTGAAATTTTTCTGATGCTTTTTATTTGATGGTAGCAAAAATACATCCTACTCAAAGCCACTAGAATGACATCACATTAAAACCAAAGCTGGAAATTGAGTTTGAAAGGAGATGAATATCTATTCAACATCTTACTGCAATTGGAAAACCAGACTAGAATATGTGTCTTCAGCTAACAATAACAAGGGAGGGCAGCGAGACGGTACCATAGGGCAGCTGGATGGCATAGTGGATAGAATGCTGGCCTTGTAGGCAGAACTTAAATTCAAACGAGACCTCACATACTAGTAGTATGACTTTGGGCACATCAGTTATCCCAAACCAGCAATACCAGCAACAAATAAGTCAGCTTCTTTACTGTGCCCTAGAGAAGGCTATTAATAGGCTTCCTGGTTTGTGTGCCATTTGTCATTGTTGCACTTGTGTCCGAATTTTTGTGACCCCATTTGGGGTTTTTCTTAGCAAAGATACTGGATTGGTTTGTTATTTCCTTCTCTAGCTTATTTTACAGGTCAGGAAACTGAGAAACAGGTTTAAGTGACTAGGCCAGAGCTCTGACCCAGAACTCTCTCCATTGCACCATCTCTCTGCCAACATAATAGTTGTTTAATAAAGGTTTATTGACTTCTTTGTTGATTAAGCACCAGTTTCACAAATATTAATTCTTGAGACACATTGGATAATACAGGTAAGTATGACTATTTTTTGTCATTTTTATTTTTTATGTAAGGCAATGCCAGACCATTTGTTCAGAGGATGATCAGGATAAGTTTTAACAAGTAAGGGCAGTGTTAGAGAATACCTCCATATTTTAACTTTTATTAATTTATATGATAAAATATAATAAATTTCATTATTATATTATGAAATAGAATAAAATGATAATTAAAGTAACCATTTCTTTCCTTCCTTTGCACTTTCTTGTCCTGCTTTTAAGCAGTCTCTCTCAGTAGTGGTTGGTAGCTTTTGTGACAATATGTTTGGCTGTAAAGAGATAAGGATTAAATTTTTTAGACCCTACTTTGAGCTGGGACCAACTTGTCAAGCTAATAATGTTCAACAGTGGACACATATATAAATTGGTAATATCTCCCTACATACCTAATTCTTGGAGTAGGAAAGCCATATGCCATTTGAATATATGTAGTTGGAGTTATCTGTGATTGGTTCCTTTTCTAATTGTTTGTATTCATTGTGATGCATGGCTCATTAGGAACTCTGTGCTGGTATGATTGTGGCTGGCAGAGCATGTAACAAACGAGATTATTTGTAAATCACTTGGTAAATATTAAAATACCATGTAAATAAATACTATCACTATGATCATCATCATCATTAATATTATTTACCACCATGAGCCAGTTGCTGAATTTTTCAAGTTAGAGAGATGATGGCTTAACCAAATGGTATAAGATTATAGCTTTTCAGGGTACCCAGATTCATAAATTTGTTCATTGGAGTGGATTAGCATAGTGGATATAGTCTTGCAGTTTGTATTCTGGTTCTGCTTCTGCTGATAGCTGCATGACCATGAACAAGTCATTTAATTCTCAGTATCATTAGCAGCCCTCTAAGATTCAGTATACTTGTCTTCAGTGGTCACCAGAGCTCCCTGGCCAGATAGTTTTTATACTAGCTCTGAACCAGAAGTGAACTTTGTTCCAGAGTCTGAGTGGAATGGGATGGAAGAGCATTTACGAGGTACTTAATACACCCAAAGAACTCTGCTATACAGGGGAAATTGAGTAGAAAAAGCTAGTCTTTGCTTTTAAGAAGGTGAGGATAGAGAGCACCTAGGAGAAGGTTCAGCCACCAGACAGGTAAAAAGGCAGGATGATGAAGATGGGGAGTGCATCCAGATGTGGCACAGATAAGGCAAGGAAGGGTGAGATGGATTAGCATGTGTGAAGAACTGTGGGAGAGTCAGTCTGGCTGGACTGAAGAGGCCAGGAAGGGCAGTGATGTATAACAAGAAAAGGTAGATAAGAGCTTTAAAAGTCAGGAGTCTGTGCGCTCCAAAAGCAATAGGGAACCCCTGGAGTTTGAGGTGGTCAGGTCTGCACTTGGGGAAAATCACCTGAACAGCAAGAATCAAACACATCAGTCTAGATGATCCCTGAGATTCCTCTCACCTCTGAAATCACGCATCTCGGTTTGGACTCGGGTTCTGTGGCTCAGAGTGTTTTGGCTTGACAGCACAAAGAAAATAGAACTGATCTCTCTTAAAACGTGCCTCATTTGAGACATCATGTTGCCTCAATTTCCTCATCTGTAAAATGAGCTGGAGAAGGAAATGGTAAACTACTCCAAGATCTTTGGCAAGAAAACCCCAAATGAGGTCATGAAGTATTAGAAAGAATGTAAAAAATGACCAAACAAGAGCAGCTAGGTGGCACAGTGGATAGAGCACCAGCCCTGATTTCAGGAGGACCTGAGTTCAGATCTGGTCTCAGACACTTAACATTTCCTAGCTTGTCCCTGGGCAAGTCACTTAACCTAAATTACCTCAGCAAAAAGCAAAAAAAAAAAAAAAAAAAAAAAAAAAAAAAAAAACAAAAAAAA
>JAJPUD010018437.1:0-14608 GCA_023553655.1 Myrmecobius fasciatus | reverse complement strand
AAAAAAAAAAAAAAAAAAAAAAAAAAAAAAAAAAAGACCAAACAATATTGTAACTTCCAAGTTCTGCTTGTTTCCTGTTTACCTATTAAGTATATTAATAAGATCCTTCCAGAAGCCATTAAATTGTCCAGAAATATCTGGGAAAGGGTGGGGGTGGGATGTCGTCCCTCTAGCAGTTACATTTGGAATTAACAAACACAAGGAGAAGGAAGGATGTACTTTATACTAGAGGTGAACATCAAAGTGAAACAATTTAGAGGGAAAAGATGAAGGGCAAAAATGTTCCTGCAAGTAAATGTTGCATAAATTCAACTTTTTTAGCCCTAAACTTTATTTTCCGGATAGTTGATTGTTGTGTAGGTCAGGAACCCTAACCAGCCTGGGTCAGGATGCTCTTCCAAATGTATGCTGCTGTTAATTTAGAGCTATTGAGTGTGCATGAGTAGGTGTGTTGGGGATAGGGTTTGGATGAATTTAAGGTTGCATTTAAGGAAACTTCAGTTTTCTGATAAGAATTTGTTGTCTTGTCTGAGTTTTTGTGACTTCATTTGGAGTTTTCTCAGCAAAAATACTAGAATGGTTTGCCATTTCCTGTTTTAGCTCATTTTATGAATGAGGTAACTGAGGCAGAGTTTAATTACTTTCTCAGAGCCACCTAGCTGGCAAGTGTCTGAGACCAAATTTGAAGTCCA
This sequence comes from Myrmecobius fasciatus, assembly GCA_023553655.1. NCBI lineage: Eukaryota > Metazoa > Chordata > Mammalia > Dasyuromorphia > Myrmecobiidae > Myrmecobius > Myrmecobius fasciatus. The sequence continues at coordinate 13,916 of JAJPUD010018437.1, read as the reverse complement.
GAAAGGAATGTTCCTGACTCCAGACTCAACACCTAGTAACCCATCTGATGAATTAGCTTTAGAATATACGAGCAGTTTCTATTTTTTAAGCTAGACAAGCCTTGAGGTGTAGACCATTCCTATTCTGTTATTATAGTTTCTGCAGGTAGTTAAATAGATTTTTCAGATGAGCAAATTTCCAAAAAAGAAAAGCAGTAGGAGGTACATCTGTGGCCTTAATAATTTTTTAAATTAAATTAATTTTTTCACTTAAAAACCTATTTTCTCTTCCTCCTACTTTCATCATTAGAAAAAGAATAACAACCCCTCCCTTAACAAATATGCATAATCAAAACAAATTCCCAAATTTTGTTCTTAATCATATAAAAATAAAAGCAAATCTTTCCAACCATTGAAGAAAAGAAAATAAGTTCAAAGTTTTGGGATTTTGTTTTATTCCCTGTAACTTTTTTTTCTGAATAGGAACTTCTTGTATCAAACAGAAAATCCAAAGTAACCTCTGTTCCTTCAAGCCATCAGCCCAACTAACTCACTTTGATAAAGAGTCCTCAATTTCTCCTTGCTATCACAATGTTTGTATCCACAGCAAGCATGGGTGGAATGTGCTTCCTATGTAAGATCCAGATAAGTAATCCTCTCATTTCCCAATAAATTATCTTGCTCCCTTCTTGGTTTGGTGGATATTGAGTCATTATGATAATGATGATGATAAGTAACTTGCAGGTATCTCTGTGATGGGTGAGTTTGGATTGGTTACTAGCTAGGTACTTTCCATCCTTCTCTCTACTGCTCTTCTAGAGGGAGATAGAGTCAAATTCTCCCAGACCTCACCTGGCTGTATCTGCAGATTAGCTTAGAAATGGGATTTTCTTTTCTGGTAACCAGTTTTTCTATCTACCCTCATCTTAGAATGGCTAATTTGGCTAAGGAATCTGTACCATTCTCTTTTCCTTTCCCCCTTTTCTTTCTATAGTTGGGGTTGGAAATTTTTTTTAATTACCACTATTTTATAATCAAAAGAGGGATCTTCAGTTTAAAGTTTTCCTAATGGGAAGTTAACTGCTCACCCCGTTTCCAAGTAACACCTACCCACTACTAACCTTAAGCAACTTCCTAACCACTTAAATTCTTCAAAGTCAAATAGTCAAAAACTTCCCTGTTTGCAATCTCTGGAGGCGACCAAAATGTGCACAGTAAATACACATTTTTTGGTCCACCAAAGTGAAGAAAGAGCAAAGTCAGTATAAAAGAATAGCTTAGGATGTAAGAAAACAAGGCAGGGATGGAGGGGGATGGGAGTTAGAGAGAAACCCTTATGCAGTTTTCTCATAATTTTTTCACTGGAGTTTGGCTGGTTCTCAGTAAACATTCATAAAATGAAAGACTGCTGCCAACCTCTGGCCTTAGTCCTGATTGCCAAGAGCTGCCCTACAGCTAACCTGCCCACACCTTCTGCCTCCATTTATCATTATTTTATTTACTTTTAACTACTTCCTCTTCCAGTCCAATTCTGGACTTTCTGAGGCTGATCTAAACCTGCCCAGCCCACTTTAAATCTCCTCATCTTCTATCCCTCAAGAAGAAGGTCCTCTATAACTGTTTATGTGTCCATTCAGGAAACTTTGGACCAAGGCTTGCATTTTTAAAAATTGCTTGTTTAAATTTACAAAGCACTTTACCTATTTTATGTCAATCCAGCATTCTAACAGAGCTTGTGGAATATGTGGCCTTCTCCTTTCTTTGGATGGGGAAACTTGAGGATCAGAAAAGTTAAATAACTCCGCTGTTTTGATTTTGTAATGCTCAGGGAGAAACTGAGGCAGTATCACACAGTGGAAATTAGGTAATGCTTTATTGATGTTAATTGAGAGTTCAGAATCCATAGCTATGGATCAGGACTGGTGGGACTCATGTCTCAAAGCACGCAGTCCAGCCCAGAGACTGACATACAGCAATGTCAGCCGACTGAATACAAAGGACTCAGCATTTCATTGCTGGAGAACACTAGTTTTTATAATCTCCATGGTCCAGGGGGAAACAAAGAACTCATGGGAACAGCTGAGCACATCTGGTGTCCAAGGAAACCATAAATTCAGTTCTGGCAGGTAGGGAGTGAGGGATGCCTTGGCAAAGCAGACTACTTCATCTAGGTCATGCAGATAAGGGTAGGTCGAGGCTGACCATCTGGAGGTTTTATGATTACTTTGGAATGTGAGTCCAATTATTTCTGAAGGTCAGGAAGTGGGGGTTGCTATTCTGGGACAGAGCAATTAAGGGAGACTGAGACTGTTATGCTCAGGGAGAAACTGAGATAGTATCACACATTAGAGATTAGATATTACTTTATTGATCCAGATATAAGACTAGCCGACTGAATAGGACTAACGCCACAAAGTATTCAGTGATCCATTGAGGCAAGTCATGGATTTATATAGGTTCCTATAGCTCGGGGAGAAAGAACAGCTGAAAGATATCAGGGGTTCAAAAGAAACTATTAATTCAATTCTGACAGGTAGGGAGTGAGGGGAAGAAGAGTACTAAAGTTATAAATTCAGGTAGGCAGTGAAAGCTGCTGGAGAAGCTGGGACAGTGAGTCTGGGTCATACAGATAAGGGGATGTCAAGGCTGGCCATTTGGAAGTTTTATGATTCCATTGGAATGTGAGTCCAATTATTTCTGAAGGTCAGGAAGTGGGGGTTGCTATTCTGGGACAGAGCAATTAAGGGAAGTTTTGTACATGGGAACTGTAGCATTAAGGGAAACAGGGCAATTTAGGGAAACTGATATTGGGAACTGCCTCGGACAGAGCAATTGAGGGAAACTGATACATGTGGCACAAGACAGTAACTGAGGGAGACTGAGACAGTAACTGGGGGAAATTGAGACAGGCACAACAATTTCTAGGCCAGTGTTCTCTGTCAGCTTGTTGCTGCTATTATTGTTGTTGTTTACTTATTTTAGTCCCATTGACTTTGTGCGACTCCATTTAGGGTTTTCTTAGTAATAATGTTAGAATGGTTTACCGTTTCCTTCTATATCTCTTTTTGCAGATGGGAAACAAAGCAAATAGGGTTAAGTCCCTTGCCTACGGTCACATAGCTGGTTAAGAGTCTGAGGCTGGATTTGAACTTGGGTCCTCCTGAGTTCCACATTACTGCCTTTCTGTCAGGTAGCAGTCCTATCTATACAAATAGAAAATGAGATTCATCTCCAAAGACTTGGCTAAATTCAATTGATTTTTTTTTCTTTCAGTATTTGCCTTTCCAGTCTGTTTTGGGATTAGCAGGAGATAGGATGGAGGAAGGAGGCCAGGTATCAAAGGGCTTTGAAAGATATTTTGAAGAGTTTAAATCTCATCCATAGTCCATGGCTGTGTCTAATTTATAACTAAAGGTTGCTTCCTTGGCAAGCTATAAGAGGAAAAGGACTCTTCAGAATCCTTCCCTAATGATAGAAATGTACTCTGACCCCAGGGCTGCTCCTGCCCTCCCAAAACAATCCTCCTGACACCCTAGTGTGAAAAGGCTGTCAGTTTAAGTCTGATGCTGGAGGCATGATATTATTGGCAGCTTATAATTTTCTGGCTGTAAGTCTTCAAATTGCCTCCTTAAAAGCTTCGAAAGAGCTCTAAAATAAGCAATCAGGCCTTTTCAAATTTGGGTTCTTTTCAGAGGTATTGGAGAAAAGAAAATGCATTTCAAGTATGTATCTTTTCTGTTGGGCTTAATCGACCCAAGGGACTTGGTTAAAATGAATTCCATGGCAGCTTTGACAGAATAGTCTTATCCACATTGAACTGTTTGCCCTGTATAGATTAGTGGGTTGCATTGCCATCAGGAAACCCATGCTCTCTGTTGCCTCTGCCTCTCACTTTTGGCCATGGACCAGTTGGGGCTTTTTGCTGTGAGCTTCTTTTCTTTTTTCTTCATTTCTAGGTAGAATATGGCAACTTTTAAGTTAATTTAATAATTAGAATAATTTTATTCTGGCAAAGGGGATAGAGCAAATGCGTATCACATTGTAATCTGAAGTAGGAAAAAAATCAAGAATTGTTTATTCAGTGTTTGCTTCATTTTTTTCATCTGTAAAATGAGCTAGAGAAGGAAATGTCAAACCACTACAGTATCTCTGCTTCTCTCCCCCCCAATCTCACAGAATCAGATATAATTGAAAGGACTGAACAACAGCTATTAAATATATACCAGGCCCTGAGCTAAAGACTAGGAGTATAAATCCCCTGACCATAACTGCCAATTTTACACTAATCTATACTCTTGATTCCTTTGTCCTCTTTATTAGTTTTTCATCCTGTTTCATTTTTTTTTTCTTTGCATTCTCTAGGCTTGACTACAGTATGTGGTTCATAGTGTAGACGCTTAAAAGTATCTCCCCATTAAAATATAAACTCTTTTTGAGTAGGGATTGTTTTATTCCTTGAATTGGTATCTTTAGCACCCAGGCCACAGTGCTTAGAACATTGTAGTCACTTAAATAGATTTCGATTGGTATGTATGAGTTGTTATATAGTCTGGGAAGAAAAGTCAGGGAATTGAAAGCCTTGAGTCCTTTTTAAGATTGCACAGCACTTTTCTGTACTGAAAGAAGTGAGAATCCTCATTCATTCTGCTGTTCAGCTGTTAGCAAAGAATTTGAAATGGACGATAATAGGAGAGTGAAATTAAACAATACAGAGAAAATTGGCACTTCACTGTAGCATTTTACTGTATCTGCCCCTCTGCTCCTTCTCAAGTGCTGCTGAAATAAGCTGAAGGAAGTAGCCCAATCATGCTGACTACATGGACCCGGACCATCACTTTATGTTATTTGACTTTAACTGAGTCCCTGTTTGAGCCAAGCTGACCTTTTATGCCTCCCCAATGGACATGGTTTCATTTTATTCAGAAGCTATTCTAAGCCTTCTCTTCTCTCCCCCAGCTCCTTCATCTTCTCTTCCCTTCCTCTCTTAGTTATGGATCTCATCTCCTATTTTACTGAGAAAATTGAGACAATTCTCTGTGAGATGCTTGTTTTTCCCTTCCTTTCGTACCAGAATCACCGGCATCCCCTACTTCCTTTTCCTTTTCCCCAAGGGGACTTTGAGAATGAGCTGGTTTTTCTTAAGCCTGATCCCATCCCTCCTTCAACATATTTCTTTGCCACCTTTCTATCTTCTCATTTCTTCCCTACTATCTTTAAACATTCCCAAATCTTCCCCAGCCTTTAAAAATATAAACACGTTTTTTTCCCATTGGACTCTCCTATATTTCTCCTCCCTTCCTTGACCAAATATTTAAGAAAAGTAGTCTACTTCCTCTCTAATTCATCTCTCAGTCCTTTGCAATCATGCTTCCAACTTCTAATAAGCTCTTCTCTCCAGAGTTAACTAATGATACCTTAATTGTCGGCTATGATGTATTCTGCTGCCTTTGATTCTTTTGGCCAGTTTCTTATGAAATATAAAGATACTCTCTGTTCAGAAACTGGAAGATTTGCTTGCCTGTTGTTTGGCTCAAGATGGACAGTGTCCCTGATAGTCTTTGAAAAATTAGCTGCTTGACCATTCTCCAATTGACAAATGGTCAAAAGATATGAACAGACAATTTTCAGACGAAGAAATTGAAACTATTTCCGGTCACACGAAAAGGTGCTCCAAGTCCCTATTGATCAGAGAAATGCAAATTAAGACAACTCTGAGATACCACTACACACCTGTCAGATTGGCTAAAATGACAGGAAATGATAATGATGAATGTTGGAGGGTATGTGGGAAAACTGGGACACTGATACATTGTTGGTGGAACTGTGAACGGATCCAACCGTTCTGGAGAGCAATTTGGAGCTATGCTCAAAAAAGTTATCAAACAGTGCATACCCTTTGACCCAGCAGTGTTTCTACTGGGCCTATATCCCAAAGAGATTTTAAAGGAGGGAAAGGGACCCACATGTGCAAAAATGTTTGTGGCAGCCCTTTTTGTAGTGGCAAGAAACTGGAAATTGAAAAGATGCCCATCAATTGGAGAGTGGCTGAATAAATTATGGTATATGAATGTTATGGAATATTATTGTTCTGTAAGAAACGACCAGCAGGATGATTTCAGAGAGGCCTGGAGAGACTTACATGAGCTGATGCTGAGTGAAATCAGCAGAACCAGGAGAACATTATACACAGCAACAAGACTATACGATGATCAATTCTGATGGACATGGTTCTCTTCAACAATGATGTGATTCAAACCAGTTCCTATTGTTCAGCGATGAAGATAGTCATATACATCCAGAGAGAGGCCTGTGGGAACTGGGTATGAACCACAACACAGCATTTTAACGCTTTCTGTGAATATTTCCATGCATTTTGTTTTCCTTCTTAGGTTGTTTTTTCTTCTTCTCTTTCTAGATCTGATGTTTCTTGTGCAGTAAGATAACTGTATAGATATGTATACATGTATTGTATTTGTCATATAATTTATCCTATCTAGCATGTATTAGATTACCTGTCATCTAGGGGTGAGGGATGGGGGGAAGGAAAGGAAAAGCTTGGGGAAAAAAAAAGTTTTTTTTGCAAAGGTCAATGTTGAAAGGTCACTCATGTTTTGTAAATAAAAAGCTTTATTTCTATGGTGTTTTAAAAAAAATTAGCTGCTTGAACAAGGAGCTCAATATACACGGCAACAACAAGATTATATGATGGTCAATTCTGATGGACATGGCTGTCTTCAACAATGAGATAATTGAGGCCAGTTTCATTGATCTTGTGATGAAGAAGCCATCTGCACCCAGAGAGAGGACTGTGGGAACTGAGTGTGGATCACAACATAGCATTCTCATTTCTTTTGTTGTTGTTTGCTTGCACTTTATTTTTTCTCATTTTTTTCTTTTTGATTTGATTTTTCTTGTGCATCAAGATAATTGTGTGTGTGTGTGTGTGTGTGTGTGTGTGTGTGTGTGTGTACACTTGCCCTCTAGGGGAGGAAGTGGGGAGAAGGCAGGGGAAAATTGGAACACAAGGTTTTGCAAGGGTTAATGCTGAAAAATTATGCATATGTTTTGTAAATAAAAAGGTTTAATTAAAAAAAAAGAAAAATTAGTTTCTTGTTGGAGACAGAGAACCTTATAGAGTGTAGTATGGAAAAGAGAAAGAACTAAGCTCTGGAGAGGAATGTCTTTGTAGTTTTTACCCTACTACCAAGGGGAAAGGGACAGGATGGGACGGGATGGGACAGGACAGGACAGGGAATAAGGAGATCTCTCTTTCTTCCCCCTCTAGGTGGCCTGCTTGCCTGGTAGGAAATATTGCACCAGCAAGAGTAGGCTAAAGCAGATAAGGTTGGAAGCATTTCCAAGGAATGTGATTCTTGGTGACCAGAGAAGAAATCCATTTGGATAGAGTTCCGGGCATGGAGTCAGGGAGACTTATTTTCCTGAGTTCAAATCCATCCTCAGACACTTAATAACTATGTGACTCTAGGAGAGTCACTTAATCCAGTTTGCCTCAGTTTCCTCCTCTGTAAAATGGGCTGAAGAAAGAAATGGCAAATCATTCCAGTATCTTTTCCAAGAAAACTTCAAATTATGTCATATTCAAGAGGGAAACATACCAGAGAATCCAGCTCCCTGACAACTCCCCATCCCACCTCCCAGCAGATACCAGGTATCTAGTACCCAGGTAGCAGTAGTGTGAGGATGTAGGAGGAGAAATGATGCTGGCTTGCAGTATCAGAGGTGCCACCTGCCTTAATCACATGTGAATTTGTAACATATGCAGAATAGAAGTGTCACTGGCACACTGGGGCCAAATTTTCAAAAGATGCACACATGATAATTGCGGAATTATGTACAGAGGAATTGTACATGTTTAATATATTTTGGATTACTTGCCCTCTAGGGGAAGGGGGCAGGGAAGGAGAAAAAAAATTTGGAACACAAGGTTTTGTAAGGGTGAATACTGAAAATTATCTATGCATAAGTTTTGAAAATAGAAAGCTTTAAAAAAAAGATGCACACAGACATGCTCCATTGTAATATTTGAGGTGGTGAGAGAGCAGGATGGTACAACATTAATTAAATCCTTAGAGATTCTGATTTGCAGGAGTAGGAGACAGTGACCCCCCCCCCCTTGTTCTCAGGATAGGATTTTCTTTTGAAGCTATTCAACCTCTCCCCAATTAAGGGGGCCCTCTTGGTTTCTAGTTTACTACAAAAAGTTTTCTGTCTCTGTTTTTGTCTGTTTATATGTCTATTTCTGTTTACAGACATCTACATTGATGTAGATCTATTTGCCTTTATATATGGCTCCCTGTACGTGTTATTCCATCTATCCCATATTTTGCATAGACTGTTTTCCCCCATTCCTGAAATCCACTTTTTCCTCACCTTTTGTCTCAAGAATCCCTGACTTCCTTCAAAGCTTGGCTCAAGTTAAAAGTCACATTTTATTTTTTAATTTTCCATGTGCATACTCTTTACCTTCTGAGAAGAGTGTAAGCTCTTTGAAGGCAGAACCTGTTAGCACAGTAGGCTCTTAATAAATCATTACTAAGTGTGGAGTATTATAATAGTAGAGAGAATGGTTTCAGTTCTTTGTCCAGATATTTCTTTTACATTGTCCTTCCCCTTCCCCAGTAGACTCTTTTCTCCTTTCTCTTTTTTTTTCCTTTCTCTTTCTTTTGGTCTTTCTTTTTCTTTCCTCATTGATGACTGGCATTAAAGGATTGTGGAAATAATTTTCTATAAATCTGCCTTTTAATCTGTGTAGATTTTGCAAAGTTTATGGGTAAGCCATTGGAAAACTCCCTTTGTTCAGTTAAGTTTCCTCCTAGTGAATCTGTCATTGTTATTGTTGTCTGTCTATGAATAAATGCAGTGTTGGGGAGCATTATTAGAAGAAGAAAGCTTAATCAGCAGGTATTTATTAAAAGCTATTATGATGTGCTAGGCACTGGGTTAAGGACTAGAAATACAAAGATGAAAAAGAACCAGTCCCTGAATCCAAAAAGATTACATTCTGTGCACATAATCTAAGTGGAAATAAAATGTATACAAAGCCAATGCAAGACAGTTTGGGGGAGCTTGTTAGCAAGTGGAGCTTGGGGATCAGAGAAAGCCTCATATAAATGAGGGGCCCCCTGAAAGGGTTTTAAAAGTTAATTAAGAGATTCTAAGAAGCAGACTCAAGAAAGGAGTGTCTTCTACAGAGATGGAAGTTGGACCATCATGTGGAAAATGGCAAGGATGCTAAAATAACGTCTGGAAAGCCATGGGATGCTTATGAAGGGCTTTAAATTTTTCAAGTAGAATTTGTGTAGGAATCTGAGACTCAAAAAAGAACACCTTGAGTTTATTGAGGAGGGGAGTGTTGTCAGGTCTGTACTTCAAGAAAATCATGTTAGCACCTGAGCAAAGGATGAATTAGAGAGGAGATGGAGGCATCAATTAAGAGATTGTTGCATGAGTGTAGGGGGGATGAAGCTGTGTGAGTGGAGAGGGCACATATGTGAGAGGTAGGTAGGGTAGGGAAGGTAGCATGAACAAGACTTGGTGATTGGGTACTGAAGGAAAGGGAAAAATTAAGAATGACCCTAAGGTCAAGAACCTTCTAGTCAAGGTTGACTAGATGGCCAGTGTGGACCATCAACAGAGAGGGAGGAGTTTTGAAGGAAAGGACATTGAGTTCAGTTTTTGTACCTGCTGATTCTAGGGCATTCAGGTGAAGAAGATGAGCAGGTAGGAAGTTCAAGAGAAAAATGATAGATTTTTTTTGAGTCATCTGCATAGAAGTAATTGCACAGAAATAATACCCATATGAGATAAAAAAATTAGTGTCTATAGCAAGGAATTTATTAGCAGACTAGGACTCCAACTTATATGTATACTTCTATTGGAAAGAATAGTAATTATCTTGTGACCGATTACTTCAAGTATCTATACATGAAAATATTGACTAAACTTATTCAGTCATCAGTGCCGTAAATGCTTTATTGCTGGGCTTTTGCTAAATATACAATACTAGAGAATCTTTGAAACAATTAATACAAACTCTCAAGGGATGCAGAATTTTGACTTTCAATGGCTTATTGACTAAAGTAGAATCTTTAATCTAGTAAGTTTAGCCTTTGGACATTCATACACATGAGTTCACCTAATTCTGTATCCACACATTTTTACACAGATTCATAAAAAGTAAGCAACCCATGGAGGAAAGGGGAAGCGGTAATGAACAAATAATCTTAAGTGTCATCATGGAGAAGGGGATATTCTGTCACATATGAATTGGAGTTCTCTCCAGAACTTTGAGGAGGTGATTCAGGTATTCTGTGTTTACTTTGATCCTAATTCTAATAGATGTAGGCAATTTCATAATTTCTTGAAATATATAGTGTTCAGGGCTTTTTGTTTGGTCATGGTTTTTAGGGGGCCTAATGATTCTTAAATTATCTCTCCTTGAACCTTTTGTCAATTGCTTTGGATAATAGATTGCTGACATTTTCTTCTATTTGGTTCTTCTAGTCTTTGATTTGTTCTCATATTTCTTGTTTCCTGAAGATGCTTAGCTTCTTAGGGTGCCATAACTTAATAAATGATCTGCCTTGGAAGACCTGGATTTGAATTTCACCTATAACCTTAATTATGTGTCCATGGGCTGATCACTGCAGCATTTTTCAAGGTCCCGGGTAACATAGTCTTGGTTGGTGACATAATTCATAGAGAATTGCGAGATCTGGCTGCAGTTCCCTCCGTGATAAAATCACAGGTCCAGGATTCTTTCTCTTCCCCTCCCCCCCCCAGAATCTTTTAAAGATTGATCATCAGATATATGTGGGACTTCATCTAGCTGATGGAATATCATTTCACTGGCCAAGTTAACGTAGCACTCAGCCTAATATTCCAGCTCTAGATAAGGGTAATGAAATTATCTAATAATTTTATTCACTGATTCTATTTTGGGGACTGGTATGTATGTTGGCAACTAAAATTCTGGCTCCTCTGTTCCACTCTTAAGTGGATTATTTGGAGAAGTGGTGCTGAGGGGAGTGACCTCTGTTCTATCAAAGTGAAATAGCTCTGTATTCCTGTTTTATCCATATTTAGGTTTTGCAATGAGTGCTTGCCTGTCAAGCTTTGGCCCTCAAGGGTCCAGAATGTGGATCCTCTGCTCCTTATTCTCTCTTTCAATCTGAGCAGGAGATCTGCACTGCTGGAACAGCCTTTTCTGTTTTTCCAGCTCTGAATTGCTGACTTCTGAATTTTCATTGAAAATGGGGCTTTCAAGAAGTGAAAGAGAATCTTCTTTAAGAAATTCTAACCACACAGCCCCTATGTAATAGAGTGCAAGAGAAGATTGCACCAGATGGTTTCTGTGGGTTCCGTATTGTGCCCTGGGACTAGAAGGGCACCCTGCCAAGCTTACTATCAGGTGATGACTTTATTTCTTTGCAGGTGCCCAGCTTCCCAAGTTAATTTTTGAACTCAAAGTGTTGAAGTTGTCTATTTGTGCTTCTTACATAAGGAGAAATACGGATTTGGAAAAGAAATTAGGCCATTGGTTGGCCAAGTGATGCAAAAGCACTGTAATTCACTAGATACAGATGTGAATGTGCTTTTCTCTCTGGCTGCATAATGTGGCCAATATTACCCATCAAGACAGTGTTAAAATGCATTTTGATGAGTGCCTTCCATCCATCCATCCAGTAGTTACAAAGAGGCAGAAACACCCCAAGACTTCAGGATATACGTATTCTAGTGGGGGATATAACACGGACATAACTAGGTATATGTTAGATATAGAGAGAGCAAATGTAAAAGGCATTAGCAGCTGGGACAACCCCAAACAGCTCCCACCTGAATATTGCACTTGAGCTGAGTCTTGATAGAAGTTGGGAAGGCCAGGGGGATCGGGAAGGGGCAGGGATTGAGCTTTCCAGGTGCGAGTGATGGTTACCAATGAAGCGCGGTATCCCAGTGAATGTGTGGTAGAGTGTAAGGAGGATATTCAGGTATCACTCCTAGGGAGAAAGCTGCGGGGTATGAAAAACTTTAAATGCCAGACCGAGAAGCTTCTGGTTGCTGGGGGAGGTGATGAGGGAAGCCCCCTGAGCAGGGGCTGACTGGTCAGTTAGTCTTTCCACAAAGCCGGAGAGAGTCCAATTAGAAGGCTGTTGTGACCCAGAGAAGTGATGAGCATTTGAATTAAGCTTGTGGCTGCGTGAGTGGAAAGGAGACATTTGTGAAGGTGGAAATGATAAGATTTGGCAACTGAATGAAGCGGTGGGATGAGTCAGAGGGAAAGAGCTTGACCCTGAAGTTGTAATCCGTGTGTATGGGGGAGGGGAGGGTGATGTTTTCTTGATAATCATGGAGAAATTTGGGAAAGAGGATTTTGGGGGAAGAGATAATTAGCTTTGTTTTGGAAATACTGAATTTGAGGCATAATTTATTATTATATAATATATAAGGCATCTGGTTATCAAGAGGTAGTCAGTAATGAAGTACCATAACCCCTTCCAGCTAGGCGGTATAGTGGGTAAAGTGCTGGCCATGAGGTCAAATTCAACCTCAAACATTAGCAGTGTGACTCTGGGAGAGTCACTTAACCCTGTTTGCCTCAGTTTACTCACCTGTCAACTGAACTACAGAAGGAAATCGCAAACTACTCCAGTATAGCCAAGAAAACTCAAATGGAATCAAAGTCGGGCATGACTGAAAAAACTGAACGACAAACCAGGGTTAGTCATATGGATCAGAGTAGAGATAATAATGGAACTCATGGGAGCTCACAAGGTCACCAAGTGATATAATTTAGAGGCAAAAAGTAAATTGAATGAAAAAAATGGAATGAATGAGTAATGGAGGTCCACACAAAGTTAGCGAGTGTTGTGTGAATGAGTAAAGGAGACCAAGATGTTTCAAATAAAAACTAACAGGGAACAATGCATTGAAAACCTGGACAGGTGAGAGGGGCCAGGGGTAGAACATGATCAGATGTAGGTTTCACATTGAGAACAAATCCCAAGAAACCTTGATTTATCCATTAGAGCAAAAGGACTACAAGAAGTTGGGCCAACAAGTTTTTGAGCCTGAGATTGATTTAGAAATTGTGCCCAGCCTACCTTGGGAGTGTAATTAGTTCCAAGTTTTCTGCCTTTTTTAATTTTTTATATACCTCTTTGCCTTTATACTTCCAAGATCAGTGTTAATGAGGAATTAAGAGTCTGAACAAAGCCTCTTCCTTCAGTTTTTCCCTTTGAGATCTACCCTATAAACAAATGTTCCGGATTAGAGAATCCACATGGCCCACCTTGAATGGTCCATTACCATTATATATCCTTGAGAAGAAAGCTGTAGGTTTAAAATTGGTTCCCTAAGAAGAATGACATAATTAAAATATTTTAGGATATCATTTTGAGGCAAAGAATTAAATGAAGCTAGCTGGCTGTTTCTTATATCAGGAAGAATTGGATGAAGGGAAGAAAAACGTGCTTTAAACTAGTCTGCATCATCTTTCTCTACAAATCTATTAATAACCAAACCGAGGCTTTTGTCCAAACAGAGGGGGAATACTGCCAGAACTCCAAGTGAGCAGTTCCATTATGAAAGCATTGTGGTTTGGTATGACAGAAAGTACAGAAAATGATAAATATGTCTTTTAGTTCTGCATGTCATAATGCTTACTTGCTATTCTGCATCTCTTTTAAATAATTAACCTGCTTTTCCACTAATAAAATAATTTACATTTTTCCTTCTTGGGAGGGCAAAAAGATGTAGTGGCCCCCTCCCCCATTTAAATAGATATAATTAGAAATGGCCTGCAGCTTGGGAAGAGTTAGTCTTGTCATAAACACTAATTGAAATGACGAAGTTATTTATGATTGGTTTAGGGAAGGAAATATGTATACTGTATTAATGGCCTTTTTTGGGGGGGG